>JAODKN010000001.1:49933455-49948868 GCA_026774425.1 Petrocephalus zakoni | reverse complement strand
TTAATCACAGGCATAGCTGCACTCCAGTGTTTCCCAATCCAGTCCTCAGGGACCCCCAGACAGTACACGCTTTTGCTTCTTCCCAGCTCCCACTACTGTACTCGGCATGGATAGTGACATCATGACACAGTGGTGACATCAGCTGTGATGGAGAAGGGGGGATCGTCACCACTGACGGGCCCCACCTGAGAGGGAGTGCGATGTGGTCCTGTCTGCTTGCGAGCTGCAGCTGGTCTCCTCCAAACGGCCCCGCACACTGACCAATGAGCTGCCACGGTTCAGCAGCGCTGCCTTCAGGGGCGCCACGTGATTGAACTGAACTGAAGACAGGCAGCCGACGAAACCCCTGGCCGCGGCCTGCTGTACTTCCTCGTCCATGCTCATGCTTCCTGTTGAGGGAGGGGCGTCAGGCCGGCTGTCTCATTGGCCGGCCCTGCCAGCACGCTACAACCCGCGTGCCTGCGAGCGCCAAAAGGCTCTGCACCAGCAACGTTTACTGGAGCTTATCAAACACACATGGAAGCTCATGGGAGCGTAAAATCGCACCTGTCTCAAAGGACGCGGAAACCTAGAGAGAGATTATGTATCATTTAATCGCTCAGCAGGAGCTTGACATGTGTCACTGTTGTTTCACTTTTTGCCAAAAAGCTTTTAGGATCTAATGGGCCATGTTTCCACGTGGCGTGTGATCGACGTGTAACAGCCCATCCTACTGATATCTGCACACGTGACAAACATCCTCACCCTGGAGTGGAGACGAGGCCCCGGCTCAGTGTTAACGGAATAATAGGGATGGTAACGTTAATGTCCGCTAATGTCCTCGTACCTTTTCACAACTTCTTACCTGCCACTCTTCCCAAAGTCAAAGCCCTGATCGTATTCAAATCCGTGTCTTGGGACAAGGTGTTTTTTTGATTTATTTCTTTGTCAATCTGCAGAGGAAATAAGAAGTATGTAAATTAAAATTACTAAAACATGTATGGATATACACTCAAGAACCTCGCACATTTTTCACACAGAGGTGAGTTAGACTACGAGAGGGTAACGACCTTGTCCGACCAGTCTGAACTAGCTGGCACAGCGTGGAGTTCACTAGTAAGCGTGCCATTGTGTCTGGATTTGGGACTGTCTCCAGCCTCATGCTGTAACAGTTGGTCACAAAGTTCCTGTATTTGGACTGAGCCTGAGCAGATAATCTACAGACACTCAGTATACTTGCTGTTCAGAAAGTTGTTTGTCCACTTCATACTGTGAGAACAGTTTTACTTGATCAGGTCATGCAAATCAGTTTTCAAAGAAAGAATCCCAGAGGTAACGTCGACATTTTTAATTGTAGATCAAAATTCTATATATAGATGATCCTGGGAAATAAAGGCCTTGTGTTAAGATTAAGCATCTTTTGGTTGTTTATTGTCTTGAAAACTGAATGGTAGGTCTCATCTACAGGGCTTCTGCTGAAGCCTTACTGACAGCTTGATGTAGCAGCCTTGAAACAAGCTCGCCGCTTTTATTCTTTATTTTGGTTCTGCGTTGCACTCTCCATCCCTGTCCTAGAAGACAGCAGCAGCGTCTCCCTCACACAAGCAGACCTGTCAGTCCCGCATTGATCTGGTGATCTTCCTGTGTTCGGGGACCTTGTAACACGTTTCACAAACAGTTTCTTTCATCTAAGAGCCTGGCAGCTTGTGCAAATCCAACGTGGCTGAGAAGCTGACGTGCATCAACGCTGATCCTCAGTGGATCGCAGGAGGAACAGTTTTTGTTGTTTTGCTGACTGTAATCTTACTGTTGTTGACTTTGACATCTTCTTTAACTGAAAATACCCTGATTGTAGTTTACGGTGATTCGTAGGTAAACTAACATAAAGAACATTTATTTGTTATTTGTCTGAAGATAATAGTGATGCTCATTCGTCTTTCTCATTCTTTGTACCAGCGCGTGCTACAGTATCTTGCCATGACCACCGCTACTGTTGATTTCTGTTTTGTCTATATGCAGGCCCTCTTTTCTAACTGGAATCCCAGTGCTCCCAGTATGACCGCCCACCTGAACGTGGACGTCCTTTCCTTCTCGGTGGATGTGAACCCAGTGGAGCTGCCCGTCGGCGAAGTTAGCAGGCACCGGTGCAAAAACATCAGGCCTCCTGTCCTTGTCGAGCCGATACCAGATCTGCAAGCTTCCTGGAGGAGCAGAACAGAGCTACAGTTTTTTACACAGACCTGGAACAAAATAAGGCCATAAACATAACCCATTTCCAGCGGTGGTGTTTACCTCTGCTCAAACTATGCATATGCATGGGCCACCAAGGCCCCCTATTGGCCAAAAACAGTCACTACACTTGCAGGTGGGTCCCAAAGTGATTGTTCTGAATGGGCCCCAGAAACGGCAAACCGGCTCCCGTGTGTCTCACCACCTTCCCCTGCCTTTCTCTCTTTCACTTCTGTTTCTTTCTTTACCAGCTGCCAGTCCTCCTCCAAATTATAAAACAGTCCCTGAATTAGGAATCACAATGGGGTAAGGAGAGCAAAGATCTGAGCACAGGTGCTCTGGAAATCCCACCTCCCAGCTTAATCAAGGGATGCAGCGAGAAGCAAACACCGCCAGCCGACTGTGGCTGGGGGTCAGGGACGTCACGGAACCCAGAGAGCTGATCCAGAGTCATTAAGACAGGGAAAGGCGGTGATAAACTCAGCAAGCTGTCATCATTGGTGGCATCACTGCGGCCTCATTCTGTATGTCTAGCGCTTTCTGGGGCGGCGGGGATCTGACAGCCGTCTGTGCCTCAGAAGGACGCCACACACATATTTACTCAAGTGCATGTACTGAGCTCACTGTTTTCCGACCAATCTAATCCTGTTTTTCCAAAATGGAAAAGGGATTGCTAAGAGATTAGCCTGATTTTCCCATGCACGGGGACAGTCACCTCACTGCTAAGTCGACATTAGCTTAGCCCTCACTTTCATTTGGGGGAAACCAATCTATGTAGACAGGCATCTTACTGAACCCACTCAGGATGAGTACCCTGACTGATGACACAGTAGCAGGGACTCAATCCAACAACCTTCACATTCCAGGCTGGGCTATTCATGACTATGACACTGGGAGATCTACACAGAGACACAAGCTCACATATATACCTAATTCCTATCCATCAAGGAACCACATTTTGAATGTCATCTCATGACACAATTATTCGATAAAAAGAGATGCGGGAAAGATTTCTATTTTCAAGCCATTAGTATTCCTTAAATCTCTTAAAGGAGAACAGCTCCAGTTCAGCTATACATGTACACAGATACACACTCGTTCACATACACTCACACTCACTCACGCACACACTCTGCTACATACGCACTCACACAGTCACTCACACAGGTTTGTACTAGGCTTGGGCGATATTCAATAATATTGCGATATATGATATTATCTTTCACACGATTGCTGCACTGAGTAGACCGACAAAAGTAGCGAATGATTAGAAGCTAAGCTCTTTTATTGAGTTCTTAACAGCCTCTATTCAGGAACTGAATAAGTTCCTATCATGGTGCTGGTGCAAAAACGGGAAGAATATGTAGCTGCTTCGTGCCGGTATATTACGGCATATTGCATTCATCTGGAAGAAAATCGGTTTTATTTTTCCAAATGAATGACATAGTCATCCTGTTTTTATGAGTAATATTTTCCTGTTTTTCTGAAGTAACAAGACAACCTTTCTGTTTTTCATGATGTGTGATCTGTGTAGTACAATCCGCTTTTATTTTTTATCTTGGTTTGAGACATTGAGAAACATTAATGTCTCTAAGTAGTGCAGATGGAATTATAAGTTTATCAAACAGGATGACTGTCATTAATTTGGAAAATCGAAAACCGATTTATTTTTCCCCAGACTAATGCAATACGCTCCCGTAATATATGGCTTGCCATCATTTTGCTGATATTGCAGGTACGTCTAAATAAATGTAGAATTAATATCAAAGCTAAAACAGTGGTCATTGTAGAAAGATATGTTTATGTGTCATGTCCTCCTGCCTGCTCTACTCCAGCACCACCCCGCGGACCCACCAGAATAATTTTTAAATGTTGTAAACGCAACTCCGGAAAATACAAAATAAGTTTGTGTATGAACATGGCTTTAACTACAAGCAGCAAGGTTTGAGAGCAAGTAAGAAAACCATCTAGTATTTTTCTTAGTGAGCAGGTCAGCCATCTTTGTTTTTATCAGTACGAGTGTAACACGTGTCTGCCGGTTATCGTTTCAAAGCGAAAGTTGATATCTTTAGTGAAGGCTGCCAACATCTCCACGATAATATCGACATATCGCCCAAGCTTAGTTTGTACTCATACCTTTGTGAGAACTCCCCATTCATTTCTATGGAGAAAACCCTAAGTATAACATGACAACCTTATCCCCTGCTTAGCCCTAACCTTAACTGTAAGTAACCAAACAAAATGACTTCTGGCATTTTTAGTTTTTTGGCTGCATTTACAGATTTTTGTGAGGATCTGAAAAATTTCCCCACAAGCTAAAAAGTAACAGGTTTTGCCACATTGTGCCACATATGGTCCCCATAATGCGGTAAATACAAACTTACACACACACTCAGTCCACATATTCATATCTTTATGGGGACTCTCCATTTCCATGGGCATAATCCTAATCCCAACTATGACACCCTTAACCCCTACCCAGCCCTAACCATAATCATATGTAACCAAACAAAATACTAGACATTTGGCATTTTTAGTTTTCTGATTGCATTCATACGTTTTTTTTAAACTGAGGCTAACATTGTGGGGACCTTAAAAATGTCTGCACAAGGGAAAAAGTTACAGGTTTTTATTACATTGTGGGGAAATCTAGTCACGCATGAATGCACAGACAATTCCCTGTTCTGACCTGCCTTCTGTTCCCTCTCTAGATAACTTAAATAAATTTCCATTTGAGTGGATATTAGTGTAAGATTCAAAGGCTGAAGGGACACTGAGAATGGACCAGTGTTCCAGACAGAGGCATCTTACTGCATCATCTGCGCTCTGCAGCCTGGACTCTAGCTAGCTGCTACGCTGAGGCATGCAGGGCCATGACGCTGCCATACCGTTCTGGGCCAGGATGATGGCCATGTACTGGCCGTAGAAGGTGCTGACCGCCAGCAGCATGGCAGGGCAGTGGCTGGTGATGAAGCTGAAGGCCACATTCTCCCGGGATTTGCCACTTTCGGCGTAGATGGTGGGCGACTGGGCACTCCTGTTGTGCATGACGGAGAACGGCTCTTGGAAGGTGTAGGTCACCGAGGAGCCAAGCTCGAAGGACAGGGACATCTCTGTGTCCAGGTGGCGGGCAGGTGCACATGGGGAGGGGGTGGGGTGGGGTGGGGAGATTCCACAGGGGGGGTTATTCTGAAATGCGTCTGGACAGAAACTCGACACAGAGCCTGCTTGAAGGTCAGCATTTCTAAAGGAATGCTCTTATCTGTCATGAAAATGTGGCTTATCATACAGAGCAGTAACTCAAAAGGAAAATCTTGATTTTGACAATGAGCTGAGATTAAAAAGAAAAACACTGATACAAAAATGCATTTTTGAACTTTGAAACAGAATAGTGATGAACCACATTGCAAGGATGGAAAAGGCCCGTATTTACTCATGTGCACAGACTGCCATTAAACTGATGGGTGGGAGTGGTGACTTGGGACTAAAATATGATAGGAATGGGAGTGGCCAGGGATTTAGGTTCTACAATCTAATAGAGAGGGGGGCACCCTGGGGAGTTGGGTTCTAGAAGCTGATAGGAAGGGGAATGGGTTCTGTGATTGCAATGCTTTAAGTGGGGCACTGTTTAGCTTTATGTAACTGGACTACAATGGTTCTGGCTCTATAACAGTTTGTCTCTGTCTGATCTACAAAGACAGATCAAATCGATCAGCACAGAAAAGACACCCTCTCCCAGCTCAAGGGCCTGATGATGAATCTTACAATAAGGTTAAAATGGAGCGCAATCTGCACTTAGAATGCTGATGCGCATTCTGACACCCACTTGTTATACTGTCGGAAGCCCCCTTTCTTTTAAGCATCCTTGTGCGAAGCATGCGTGGGATTATCTGTGCATTATGTCGAAAATATTTTTTGGATGTCTCATGTTTTCATAACATTTTCATTAGAAGTCATGTCTTGTACAGGACCTGGAGAGGAGCTTAATGTTACATTATTCAAATTGCCACCTACAAAGGACAGCCTAAGCACTGTATGTTTACGCCGCACCCTGTCAGGGTCAGGTAACTTTAAAAGTGTGCTTCAAATCACTGGGGATACTCGCTAGAACCATTTTTAAAGGAGAGGCTGGAATTCAAGGCCAGGCTGGGGGCTGCTGTTAAATATGGACCCTGTAATCTGTTTGCTAGATACAGTTCAGCGAGCGGCTAGCAGCACACCTTCCTTGCAGTGAGGCCCCCCATAGGCGGAGTGGGTGCAGTCACAGGTGTAGCCGCTGTTGCTCTCCACACAGCGCCCGCGGTTGTGGCACAGGCTGGCGTGACCGCTGCAGTGCCCCGGGCAGCCGCTGCTCACACCAGGCGTCATTTTGGCACGCTCCTCCAGGTCCAGGGTCAGCCCGTTCATGGTGAGTGCACGGAGGCAGCCCAGAAAGCCCCTCTGCCTGGAGGCGGTGCCCCCTGCAGGTCGAGGGGAGAGCAGCCATTTAAGGCACTCGGGGAGAAAAATGGTTTGCAGATTTGGGGCCTTGTGCTCTTTTCCAAGGGACTTCTGAGCACAAAGTCAGCGAACAGGAACACAAATTAGCCTTCTACTGAAAACGGCATCAATCAAATGTAAGGAAGAAAAAGAAGGTATTCATAAGAAAGCCCCCCACTAGGAAAAGTGTCTGTTGTTATTTACCGATTTACTGCACTGCAGTTCTGTAAATGCTTCTGTGTCGTGCGACATCATGCAAAATCATTAAATCATGTTAACTATTGAATAGTTTGGCACAATGTGCTTACTGTTCTCAGGCTAACTGTTTATTCAGCTGGCTAACTCTCAGCTCTGGCAGCAGCAAGCGGGAACATTTTCCCTGGGACTCCAGCACCCAGAACCTTCTGGAACATTCCTTGCGGAAAACGGTCGGCTGCAACCCTGAAATTCCCGAGCAGTAAAATGGTTTCGGAACGACTGACTCATTCTCGCTCTATAAGTACCAGCTGCCTAGCTACCTGGGTGGGCAAGGGGATTTAACCTTAAGGCAGCTAGTTCATGTTATGGGAGAGTACTTGCTCGTGTACCTAAAGTGAGAGAATAACACTGTCAGCTAACTGATGTTTTGGTTTCTCTCCTCCGTTATCTTCTGCCTTTCATTCTTTCCTTCTGTCTCCTCTTTTCCCTGTTTCATACACCATTTTGTATAAATGATGCAGTACTGTTCTGTCACAGACTGCTGTCACCTACCTCGGGGCAACTGTGTCCTGAAAGGCGCTATATGCGACGGGCCCTACCTACAAAGAGCTGGCTGCTGAGCTGCATGCGCAGGTGGCCATCGGGGGGCGCCTCGCTGTATCGCAGGGGCAGCTGGTCCAACTGCAGCGATGCGCCCTTCACGTGACGCTCCGCGCGCACGTAGTGCCACTGCTTGTCGTTCAGCGGTACATGGGACTTGGCCACCAGGGCCATGGGGCCATTTCCCACGTCGAAGGTGAAGGTGACGGCGGATGGGGCTGTGGGGGGTGGAGGGAGGGGCAGGAAAGCGATCAGACGGAGCTGGCGAGACACTCCCCAGCGTTCGTTAAGCAATTATAGCCAAAAGATAATTAAATGGATATCATTATCTCCTCGTTTGCTAATTCTTTGCTTGGCTGGTTTTATATTTACACCGCAAGAGATTTTTAAACATTTTTCTGCCCGGTATAATGGATGCCTTGGAGCGGTGCGGGGAGAAAGTGCGCTCTCTGGATAATGCTTTGTTCCTGCTCTCGGAAAAGAGATCAAAGAAAGTCCTGACTCACAGCTCAGCTCCACGCGAAAGAAGTCCTTCATTCCCATGTTCTCCAGGAAGACCCCGGAGGGCGCGGTGGTCTTAAAGTAGAAGGAGATGTCAGCGCTGAGCTCAGCCTGGAAAGTCGGGAAATGCAGGTAGGAGGATTCCTGGTAAAATGATGCGGCATTCCAGAAGAATCCTGGAAAGAGCAGAGTAAAGTACAAACGAAACATGATCAGAGTCAGTGTGACAGTCTGATATGCAGGATCATTAACTACAAATTGGGTCTGTACATTTTTATACAATTTACCCCTCAGTCCAAATTAGCAGAAGTGCTAGATTTTTTTTACAGTTTACAGCAAAGTGCTCAGACTCTAAGAACGAAAATCTGAATTTTGCTTTATACCGATTTTTCCAAAGAGGGAAAAAAAAACAAACCACCTACTATCACCGTGGCAATGCAGAGGCCCGACTCTGTAGATGGCTTCGGACCCTGTCCGGTTCGTGTCTCCAATCGAGATTTCACTCATGGGCAGGTGGTCTTTGTAGGAGAGGACCCCGGTATCATTGGCCCTGGAGAGGGACACCGGGATTCAAAGGAAGCTTTCAGAGAGGGGGGAGTAAATGGAGGAATCGCAGTCCCTCCCAGCGCTTATCGCCACCCCCACCCCCCAAATTCCTGCATCCTCACTCCAGCTGCATCTACGGTACACGACAGGCAGAAAGTATGTTTCGCTTGACAGGGTGGCTTGAATTTCACTGGATGTTTGCTTTGCAAATCCGCTCCCTGGGGGAAGCAGCCGGGCACGAAATTCAATGCTAATGACAAACACCTTGTAGCGAATACCAGGCAGCAACACTGGCGGGCAGAGCCCCGCACAGGGAAATCTGCTTATGGCCCAGGGAACATCACACTCTGTGAGGGGAAGGTCACTGGGCGACGGCAGGCCATCGATACGGCCAATCGGGACGAGCACTAAGCCGTTTTCGCACTTCTCATGTCGCCAAAGGCAGGGTACGGCTGTGAGAGATCAGAATGTGCACATGGGAGAGCGGCGGCCGGAAAATAGCGCACTCAGGCTGGAGGGGGTTTAATCAGCAGTCCTGACCAGGCTAGTGAATAAACACTGCAGCCTGACTGCACCTTGGAATAAAATCGGCATGATGAATTATGTCCTGCTGAAAGGTGCCTCCATGCTACAGCATCCCAGGTACCATATATGACACACATGCATACAGTGTCGTGTGACACGTCAGACAGGTATATGCCAGTGTTAAAGCTTCCCTGACGGTTACACATTGGGTAATGGCGTTTCCGTTACCATGACTCCCGGTCAGCATCGCAGTTGCAGAAGTAGTTCATGTCCAGGCAGTTCTCCTCCAGGTTACAGGAGCACTGCTGGATGCCGGGCAGTGAGCCACCCCAGTAGGTGTGCCTGTCCCCGCTGTGGTCCAGCCACCAGGACAGGAGGGTGCCGTCTGGAACACAGAGGGAGCCCCGGGTGACAGACTGCCCCCTGGGAGCCGGGTGGGTCATGCCTCACGGGCTAACCACAGGGCAGGACTCTGTTCTTGGTGCGTAAACAGAGGGGGCGCCAATGACTCCTTTACATTCACAATTATTTATTTAGCAGAAGCTTTTGTACAAAGCAAAGCAAAAGCGATGCAGATAGAACAACAGACGCACAGCACTGACAAGGAGCCAACTGGGTACAAGGGCAGCTATGCTGGGTTTCCAGTAAGTCAATACATCAGAAAAAACACAGTGAGAGGCAAAGAGGTGGGCTGATATATGAAAATATAATGAGGAGTAGGCAGTGTCAGGCAACCCATGGGGTGATGGGCACATCCATTCGCCAACCCATCAGGTGACAAGGGTGCTGCCCATTCGCCAACCCATCAGGCGACATGGGCAACCCCCATCTTTGGGGGGGTGCTGGCTTAGCAAGCTGATTTCAGATGGGGGGGGCACCAAAGGTGACACTTTTAAAACACTGCCTTTCCATGTAACCCAGATCATTAAAGACCGTGATGTTTTCCTGTTTGTCGTGTGTATTTACATCTAGGTCCTTTAGCAATAAAGTGGACCACAAGGTCATGAAAGTGTGCAGTAACCAGAGCAACAGCACTGCTGGATAAGCAGAGACTTCCCTTACGGATTCAGCCTCGGAAACCTTAAGAAGCCGAACGCTATCAGGCATTGATTTCCATTCAGGCGGCATTTGATGGTTGATTCTGCGTTTAGCTTCACCTCCTAATTTCTTTATTAAAGTTCACTTCACATTTGATTTTCCATTAATGCCATTTGCTATGATGTCTCCGCACTAAGTACCGCTTTGTTCCAAGAATATCTCTACGATCCTAATAACTCAAGCTTCCTACGGCTCATTAATAAATTAAATGATCTGAAAACTGCTTGAATGTAAGCCAACATCCAACTTTTATTGGTCCAAAAATCATTAAAATAAAAACTGGGGTTTTATCATGACTGTCCCCATCTGCTGGAGATGGAGCAGACCTCTGTAAGTCAGGTGGTGCACCGAGGGTTAATGATAGCAACACACCAAGGCGGGATTTTGTTATTGAGGCTTATAAGCACATTTCTCAGTATTATGTCATTTACCCAGCAGGCATTGTTTTTTGGAAGAAACTTCTCTGGCCACAGTGCTGAAAATGGTGAACTTCACTATTCCATAGATGAATGACCAGAGCAAACTGCTCTTGGTATAGTGGGAAATTATTTGAATCATTTGATTCCTTCATTATATGCTACACACTACCATCAGAGCCCAGCCTCCATTGGGGAGAACATCCTTGACATGAATGGGAGCATGGATTCAGGGCATGGCCTCAGTAGCCTTCCTTACTAATGGAGGCTGCTAATGCTTGATAGACGCTTTGGAACACAATACCACCAGCTCTCTGCCTGATATCAGCAGGAAGTCTTCAGCGATGCACAGTAGTGCTTATTAGGGCCAAATGCAGTCCCAGTGTGGCTACGGGAAGGATACATTGTTAAAGTTACTGCCGCACCCCTTGACGAATGGAAGAGCAATTTTGCACGTCTGAGGAGTGGCTGACGTGAACACTCCCTTTCCCCCAAAATACTGATGAAATACGTTGTCTTGACGCTTGACAGAGTCCCCGTTCTTAGAATATTCATCACCAGTCACACCTGAACAGTGCAGAAGTGGCCTGCTTTACACAGAGAGAGGCCAGTGCTCACCCCAGGTGTTGAAGAGACGGGACTTCCTGCAGTGGTACTCCACTTCCTGCTGGCAGTGCTCTGACATGGCCACCAGGCTGCGGAGCTGCTCAGCGGAGGCGCTGTAGTTGAAGTGCATGACATGCGGCCTCTGTAGCGATGAGCCCTGCACCCGCACCGGCTGCGCGATGTTGTGGGCCACCACTGTCCACACTTTGTCTTCTGTGGAAAAAGCGCACGGGAGTCAGCCTGGTAGCGGTGAGCTTTGTAAGCACAGCAGACACTGTAACCCTCAGGACTGCGGATCTGAGATCCAAAGGAAAGCAGACACAAAAACACTGAAATTAAAAGCTGCATACATCAAGATGATGAAATTCTGACTACTGTCATTTTAATACAATGAATCTAACCCACAGTGGTTCTGTAACGCATTGATATGATGTGAGATATCTACATCATGGAGATGAGCAAATACAATCATGTGTAATTCTTTATGCCCCTAAGTGTTCAATCTGGATGCCGTTTACTTGGCAACAGTTTCCTTAATTGAGGCGGTTCCCATCAGCTACAGGTAAATGCAGTAGGATTTGCAAAGGCAACGACTATAATCAGACTTGATCCATGTTGCAAGGTTGATGACAGTGGTTCCCCACATGGAAACAACAAATGTTGTCTGTTTTCTGCTGCAGCACCTCCTGCTGAGAACAGGACCTCCTCCACTGACAGGACGAGGAGCCCATCTCCGGCGTGGGACGTGGGCTCCCAAACTGATCAGGCTTCACGTTCTGATTTTCCCAGACACAGCTGGTCTCCAGCCCCCTAACTTCTAGATAATGGCCCCTATTTGCGCAGTGATGAAAGTCTATTCCTGTCACCGGATGTGAGGGGGGACTGGGGGCGTGCGGGAATATGTCAAAAAAAGACAAAAAAGAGAAAAAACAGAAGGGATGTGTACACCTGTGAAAATCTAGGAGGTAGATGATGCAGGTGCATGCTTGTGCAAGATATTTATAGCATAACTTATTTTTTTATAATGCAAATATTGATTTAAAAAAAAAAATAGAGGAAGAAGCTTCTCATTGGAGGACAATAGGAATCCTGCTTCTGCCTACATAGCGAGACAGGGTCTATGAGGCCATGCAAAGGGGAGGCCAGGCGTGACTGGGGTGCCCACCTGTCATGTTGCAGTACACCTTTGTGGACTCCAGGGGGCCGCTCCCATCCAGATCGATGGAGAAGTAGCCGGAGGTGCTACCAGTTTGCCTGTACGCCTCACACGATGGCTCGTAGATGGCTGAGGAGAGCGGAGGGGTGACAGCACTGGTGAAACAGTGTCAGTGCCAACAGCTCAGCATACATCATGAGACAGCCTGCAAAAGCCACAAAGGCCCCCAGATGCACAGAACATCACCCAGTCAATGAGTGTCTAAACCCGAAAACAATTCAGTGTTTGTGTAACATGTACATTTAATTCTGAGCACTTCATTACAGTCAATTTACAGTCCTGGCGGTCGCACCATATTGCTGTAAACGTGCGTAATTATATTTACTGAACAGAAATCGGAATGCGCTCGGGTTGATTAGATGTTGTGCGGCAGTACGCTGCTACACGGTGGCGTTTCGGATCTGCGCTGTGGCGCACTTGGCGGGGGATGCTTCTACAGTCGAGCATTCGTGCTGCCAGTGACCGGTGAGCCTCGCCAGTGCTGGGTAACAGCTGCTGGTGAGCAGCGATGGGTGAGCATGTGTGACAGGTGTTTCCTAAACTCTCCTTACACCTTTGCAAAGCACAGCCTAGTCCATCCAGACAGCACCAGCAAACAAGCATAAACGCCATTCAGAAGGAATACATAAGTGTAAATTAAAAAGTGCTGCGCATTTTAGCACGGTGCCTGTAGCTCAGCGTAATCGCTCTGGCTGCCCCCTTCCATTCTCCGATGGCGGATTGCCGGGAACAGGCTTCCCACTGGGCACCTGGGAGCCGGGCACATGGGTGGGAGTGTGTGTGGGATGGCGAGATGACAGTGCAAGGCTGTGGGATGGGGGGGGGGGGGTGACTCACAGTTGTGACAGGTGGGTCCAGTGTAGCCGGTGCCCGAGCAGTCGCAGTGGAAGTAGCTCCAGGACTGAGTGCAGCGGCCACCGTGCTCGCAGAAGTTGGGCGTGCATCTGTGGTGAAACAGATGTGAAGGACGCATCAGACGTTAGCCTTCTAATAGGTCGCGTTAATCACTCCAGAGCTAGACGAGGTCTGTTTGTATAGAGCGCAGCAGGAATCTAACAAATCAGAGAGCAGAAGGGAAGAACAACAAAATAATGACGTGTGAAGGCATTTACATCCAGCTGCTTCACCAGGTCTTTAGTACAAGTTCAAGTTTAAACCCTTCAGTGAACGAAGGACTGCAGGGCAATTTCAAATCAGGCTGCTGTCCATGTGTGCTAATGCTACGCCACACGCTCCTTCAAAGCTGGGAGATGGTGCTCTTCACAGAGCCAGACTGCCTGTTCCTGAGGCGATGCTCTGCCCAGTTCCTGTGATTAGAAGCATCCTCCATGTCCATGAAGCTACAGCTAAAAATGATGCATCGTTACTCAGAAGTTCAGGAAGTGGAGGCCAGAGCCAAGTCCTCCTTTGAGCTATTTGTGGTAATGTAGCAGCTGGGGGTCCATCTGTAACCTGGAAAAATCCAATAATATTGAGGTTTTTTAATCATCCATGTGACTCACTTCAAAGCCCAAGCTCGAAGCTGAATACAATGTGCAGTCTGAACACTGGTGCAGTTGAATTTGTGAAGACAAATAACAGATTGGGGGGGGGTGGCGTATTCCCAAACTGGGCATGGTGACTGTCAATGGAGGCAGCATGTGATTTTGTCACAAAGGATGCAGTAAAAAGCAACAGCCCAAGCACAGAACCATGAGGAGCACCACTGTTCATGTCAACATCAAAAACATGACATAACCTTCACAGTTATAAAAAAAAAAACCTACTCTCATAGAGCTTCTTCTTGGCACCACGTCCTGAAAGCGTCTTCTTGATAATATTACAAACTCAAGGTCTTTGGCAATTGCCTTGTAACCTTTGGAATTGTTATGCTTTTTGATAACAGCAGTTCTGATGCTCTCAGACAGCTCACTTGTCTTCGGCATTGTGAAAAAGAAGCAATCAGCCCCTTTTTACGTAGTACAACCATCATTCATTGCTGACTTCAGGTGATGTGAACACTGAAGATTAAGGTCAGTCTTATTTGTTTCATACTTTGTTTGAGGACATAATTTAAAATCATAAAATGGGTGCCAATAATTGTGTCCACTGTATGTCTATTTTTTATTTCAGTATATGACAGCTTTTTTGTTGTTATTGTTCAATAACTTTGGACATTTTATTAAATATTTTATTAAATATTCAGATCATATAAAATGATTTGCATTTGTTTTTTTAGATATTCAACGTTCTGTACTTGCAACTCAGGGATGCCAATAATACCGACCAGCAACACAGTCGTGGCCGAAAGTTTTGAGAATGACACAAATATTGGTTTTCCCAAAGTATGCTGCGTCAGTGTTTTTAGATCTTTTTGTCAGATGTTTCTATGGTGTACTGAAGTATAATTATAAGCATTTCATACGTTTCAAAGGCATTTATTGACAATTACATCAACTATACAAAGAGTCAATATTTGTGTTGGTCCTTCGTTTTCAAGACCTCTACAATTCGCCCTGGCATGGAGTCAATCAACTTCTGGACCAAATACGAACTGATGGCAACTCATTCTTGCATAATCAATCCTTTTAGTTTGTCACAATTTGTGGTTTGTTTGCCCACCTGCCTCTTGAGGATTGACCACAAGTTCTCAATGGCATTAAAGTCTGGGGAGTTTCCATGCCATGGACCCAAAATTCCGATGTTTTGTTCCCCAAGCCACTTAGTTATCTCTTTTACCTTATGGCACGGTGCTCCATCATGCTGGAAAGACATTGTTCTTCACCAAACTGTCCCTGGAGAAGTTGCTCTCAGAGGATGGTTTGATACCATTCTTTATTTATGGCTGAGTTTTCAGTCAAAATTGTGCCTGAGCCCACTCCCTTAGGTGAGAAGCAGCCCCACACATGAATGGCCTCAGGATGCTTAACTGTTGGCATGACACAGGACTGATGGTAGCGCTCGCCTTTACTTCTCCAGACAATAATTTTTCCAGATGCCCCAAACAATTGGAAAGTGGCTTCATCAGAGAAAATGACTTT
>JAODKN010000001.1:49866612-49891910 GCA_026774425.1 Petrocephalus zakoni | reverse complement strand
CCCTCCCGGGCGCTCCCCCCAACCCACACACCCCCCCCCACCCCCCCCCGCCCCCCCCCCCCCCCCCACCCCCCCCCCCCCCGCCGCCGGCCCCGCCCCGGGCGCGGGGGGGGGGCGCCCCCCCCCCACACCCCACCACCACCATTAAATTCCCAGTCACTCTTTTATAAACTTTTAATTCCCAGAGGCGACATTTTCTGAAGACACATATTTCATGCCGCAACTAATTATCGGTGCAGACATTTGACAGTGCAACAAAGCGGGAGCATTTCCCCCTGACAGAATATTAAAAAGCCGAGCAGGTTTTATGGGGGGTTGGGGGTTTTTCCCAGCTCTCAGATGTTTGGTGCCCTGCACTAAAAGCATCAGGAGGAAAGCGCCATCGCAGGGGGCCATGTGAAATGTGAAATCAGCATGCCGTTTGTGCACACTAAATGCCTTGGGTCTCGTGGGGCTGTGGGGGGGGGGGGGAGGTAAGATCATGACCGCAGTGGGAAAAAGGAAATGATTTTTCTCAGCATGAAAACACCCCCAGCTATTAGGCAAACACACAAACAAGAAGCGCGTGCTGAGATGCCCGCTTTAATCACTAGATCACCGGTCACGGCCATCCCCCCCACCCGCCCTTGCCCCCTCCTTCGAGGACCCCACATGGGCCCACCGTCTCCATGATCTGTCAGGCGGTTCCCTACGGCATGCTGTGCCAGCAGCCCCTGAGCTGTCCATGCCTCTGCCGGAGTGTATAACTACAGACACTCCCCAAGAGTTATGGTGCGTGTTTTACGAAGCAGCATTTAATGAAGCTGATTAACACAGTCCGGAGCATCTCTGGCTGGGTCTGAGCCAACACTGTTACCAAGCTTTACCTTGCATGTGTAATGCTGTGTATTTTTATTATTATTATTATTATTATTATTATTATTATTACTATTTATAAATAGGTTTTGCCCAAGTCACTGTTCAGCGTCTGCGGAGAATATGGAGCTCCACAGGTCCAACATCCGGAATGAGCTCCTGTAATGAACCCCCTTGCAGCGTCAGCCGCGGGCGACTCTCAAAATTACACTTTCCTTCCCAACGGGCTGCTTTGGCCTTATATATAAAAAAAGATGGAGTAAATTACTTTAAGGTGTCTGCTGGGAGAAAAAAAAAAATAAAATAAAGTGGGCCATCTGATTTTACCAGAAAGAAATGCTGGTGTTAGAGGCTCCAGTGGAGCTGCATGTTTGTGCTGATTGTGTTCCTGCGTGGTTTCCTGCATGCTGTCTGTGTGCAGTATACTTGCAACTCACCTATCATGCCACATATATCAACTGAATCTTGTCTTCTGTTGGGGGAAGGTGTGTGTGTGTGTTTCTCTGTGTGTGTGTGTGTGTGTGTGTTTCTGCCTGTATGTGTGAGGAGGCTGGGTGTTGGGTGAGTGAGAGTGAATTTGCGTAAGTAAATAAATTAAAAAGTGAGTGAGATTTCCTAAACCATACAAACACCGATACGGCTTCTTTCAAGGGAAAGCTGAGATTAGATGGGCTGGCTTCGCAATCTCTGTCCCAGGGAGTGAGCAGACGGGGTCCGGCCGCTCAGAGGGGGATGCGGTTTCCTTATCTCCATCAGAGATGACACTGGTTCCCTTCTGTTTCGGCACGCTAAATCCAGGAACATCCATTGGCTTGTCGTCCCAGAATATCTGCCTACTTCATCACTGGCCGTACGTCGGTCTTGATTACCGAGCTTGCGAGAAAAGCGAGCGATGAGTGATGAGGCTCTTAGCGTAATATAACGACCAGGACCAAGGGCGATTGATCAAACGGCTGTCAGTTTCGGCACTGTGGTTTTTTCTCACATTATGGATGACGTTCAGAGACACATTCAAAACCGGGATATTTCTCATTCTGTTAAGTCAGAATATGGTTGTGATCAGAGTCCAGGGAAGATGAGAAGCAGAATATCTGCAGGATCTCGATGTGCTAGAGAGAATTTCGTCTCACAGTTCAAAGACGTGTTTTCACCACAACCTCATCTCCCCGCCCTCAGTCTTATCCGCCTGGCGAGGCTGTAAATCACCCCAAACTCTGATTTGATGACGCATTTTTAAAACCAACGGTTGGTTCAAATATCTAGACTGAACAATTACTGATATTTCAAAAGGTATCTGTTCAATTCCATTATGGGCTATGGAGTGTTTCTGCAAATGCACAGCTGTACAACCTGGTAAAATGCCCGTGGACGGAAAGAAGCTTCGCCTAATTGAATCAATAAGCTTTCCAGCGATGATATATAATGCAGTGGATTTGCAGTTAAGCTTGCGCTGTGGTCAGCTCGCAGTGGTTAAGGACACAGGCTCATAACCGGAAGGCAGTGGGTTCACGCCTCTGGAGAGCCAAGCTATTTTACCCTCGAGCATGGTACTTAACTCAAATGGCCCAAGAAATTTCCAGTATTATAAGTCACTTTGCTTGTCGATATTACCTAAGTAACCAGAAGTACAAGCATCTAAACTCCATAAAAGAAAAGAAAAACAGGCATTGTGGCAAGCTCGCACTTAAAAACAGCAAATGATTATTTTTTTATTTCTCTGACAAATGGCACCAAATTACTTCTAGCTGGGTAGAAAAACTGGCACGTGTTACATTAACGAGCGTGTTTGTGAATTGCTGAGCAGGACGAGCACCAAGCTGAGGTTTAGACCCAGATGCAGCCGGCACGAGAATCACAAAGCAGATCTCTCCTGCTGTACAGCTATAACTGCAGCAGGTACGCTGAATGGTAATTATCAAGAATATTGAATGAGATGTAGTTCAGCCTCATACGTAAGAGGGCAAATGGATACTCCGTATGTGCGTGTTCAGCTTACTTAACATATGGTTAAGGATGGCAGGGTGGAGGGATGTGGGTTTTCAGCTGGTATTTAGCTTTAAATGCACAATAAATCACAAAGAACACTAACCCCCCGAATCTATATTCAAAGCAGGTTACCCTCCGATATCCAGTAGTGTGGTACAGCAGTGTGGTACAGCAGTGTGGTACAGTAGAGTGGTACAGCAGTGTGGTACAGCAGTGTGGTACAGCAGTGTGGTAGCCTGTCCCCGGGACACATTCTTGCTGTCCCCTGTCACTGAGGTTCCCACTCCTGAACCTGGCAGGCAAGTCCATGCCTGAGCGTGGGAAGAAGCTGCTCGCTTAGCCGTCATCTGACACAAATCTAGCTACAGGTACCATATTACTCTGTTTTTCACTGTTTTTACTTTGTCCAGATGGAAAGAGAGCGAGGGTTACTGTCATTCTTTGGCTGTTGCACTGCTATACTACTGCTACTACTATACTGTATACTACTACTATACTGTAATACCACGACTACTTCTCTTATTATTATTGTTATTAATAGGAGTAGTAGTAGCAGTAGTAACAGTATTAGTAGAATTACTACTAATGTATTCATTGTTGTTGTTGTTTTCCTGACATCGATTTCATCCAATACTAAAAAGCGGAAAACTGGGTTTTATGTATATACCGAAGGGGACGCAGAGAGACGTTACATCGGAAAAGCTCTAGGATAACAGGCATTTTTTTTTTTAAAGAAAGGAAAAATAATAATCACAAAGCAGTGCTGTGAGAGCAGCGGTGACATTGCCGGAGCCGCGTCGGGCAGAGAGGACACCCAATTACTGAGTGAAAGACGGAGACGGGCCGTGATTTACAGGCTGACTCAGACGGGCCGGACTAACTATTATGGCAGAAACCGCCACGCTTCCTCCAAGTCAGCCGGAGAAAAAAGTGTCCGTCAGACTATTTCATAGACCAGGGCTGTAAACTCTGAGCGCTTATGCCCACCTTATCGGTTAGGTTTACCTTCTAATTTACCTCATTTCACATTTTCTCAACGTGGGATACAACACTGCGCGTTTAGTAAATACGAAGCTTAATAAAGGAGTACAGTTACGACTAGCTAAAGCGTGATGCCCGAGCGTCATTGATACTGGGCGTGATTTGGATGGGGGTATTTGGGGTAAGGGGAATGTTTATTCCGCCCATATGGACAGGCTGAATGAAATAACACTGACCTCTAGTGACGGTGTCACTAAAGACGCTCACTTGCTTATTTTAAACGTGGTTTTTAATTAAAATTATTAAGTGTAAGGGCGGGTCGCTCGCTTGCAGCACATCTCCACAGTCTAAAGAGGAAACGTATCTCTATATTACAAAATATACAATTTCAGCCATTCGTCTGTATTATTTTAAAATGCATTTTTTTTTAAAGTCAGGTTTAGCATAGTTTAGATTGTGACAAATCCTTCTATGGGAAAAATTGACATTATGTTTAATACACCTCAGACAGTATAGTTTATATTTAAAGGTTAAAATGTGTGTTTGAATTAGCAGGACGGATCTGTGAGCAATATGTAGGGGTCCGGGAGTTAATCCCAGGGTCCCGAAGTCACTGGGCAAACAAGCGTCTCGGCGCCTACGCCGCCTGTGTCGTTTCGGGGTTTTAGTTTCCTCTTCGCAAGGAAGTTTCGCTGCAGCGTGCAAACATCGTTAATATTTAACTGAAGAAAAAAAAATGTAGTGTGCGCAAACACGAAAATAAGGCTTTGCCATTTATACCGCTCAGTCATACGGGGACACACAAGATAACAGCCGTGCCACTGTCACCGCGCATCGTAACTAAGATAATGCTCCGTTAATTTAAAGGGTCTGATTAATTTAGGATGGCGATCAAAACTACACTTTGTCCAAAAAGTATAATGCAGATTCATTATATATTTCAAGATGTCCGGGGACTCGCATATTAAGAACCCGACACAAGATTTAAATAAAACATGACATTTTACATATTATTTGACAGAGTAGAAATGAAGCACGCACGGTGCAGAAACATGCGTTGCGCGGAAAGTTGATCCATATTTTTGCGCCGCACGCTTCTCAGATCGCCGAGTTACTTACAGTTATTAGCCGCCAGCGCTGAGCTGAAGAGCAAGAGGGTGACGGGCAGGGCGTAGGGGCACAGCGGGCTCGGCGACCCCATCTCCAGTGCGTTTATCCAGGCTGAGATTAATCCGAAGTCTGCGTGCAAATAGCTCCAGTGCGCGGCGCATTCGAGTGTTATTTCCAGCGGCTCCCGTTCTGTAGCCCGGAGCCAGGGTGCCACTGATAATATAGCGGAGACAGACACTCCCCCCACAGCCTGTGCTTAAAGACGCGCACTGACGGCATCTCCCGGGGAGAGGGAGGGAGAGCGGGAGAGAAGAGAGAGAGAGAGAGAGAGAGAGAGAGAGAGAGAGAGAGCATGGATACAATAAAAGTGCAACGCTTTTTTATTTTATGCATCAGTCGGCGCTTCATAGGGGCGTCTCTACCCATATACTGTGCATCTCTGAGTGAGACTTGTTCAGCCACTGCTTGTTCAGCCACTGCTTAATCGTAAGTAGTTTATGTATGAATCATGATATCTGCTCCATGAGGGGCCGCCTCAGAAGTGAACCCCTGTTAGTTGAGGACGGCTGACGGCTCCCCGAGCTGTGCTGGGTCCACGCCCGGACTGCTTCAGCACCACAGGCGTGGACGGCTTCCCGGACCGACTTCCGTCCCCGCCCGGGTAATTTCAGAACCACAGGTGTGGACAGCTCCCAGAGCGGCCTTCCGTCCGCGCCGGGGTTATTTCAGAACCGCAAGTGCGGACAGCTCCCAGAGCGGCCTTCCGTCCACGCCGGGGTTATTTCAGAGCCACAAGCGTGGACAGCTCCCAGAACCAGCGTCAGTCCACGTCAGGGTTATTTCAGAAACACAAGCCTTTCAAACCGTAAAACAGAAGTGTCTTTAAGAGCCAAACGAGAAGTGTGACATTCTGAGTGACTCGCGAAAGTGATTAATTGTCATTGTTGACACAGCACAGCACACAACAAAAAAAAGTGTCCTCTGCTTTTAACCCATGTGACATCATGACACAGCAGGGGGCCGCTACTAGAGCGCCCGGGGAGCAGTTCTTGGGGGCGGTACCTTGCTCAGGGTACCTCAGCGGTACTTGTGGGTTGGGGATTCAAACTGGCAATCTTTCGGTTACATGGTTGCGTCCCTAACCACTACACCACCTGCTGGCCCCTGTTTGCAGGTTGCCACTGTTTGCAACATCTTTTATATTAAAATAAATATGTGCTATGATAGATATAACGAATGGCTCGGCCAATAGTTATTGCCATTTCCATTTATTCTATACGATAGAATCATCTGTCTGAGTACATCTGAGTATATATTTAACTAGTCACGATACATCAGCATGGCCTATTTTTACTTAGCTAACCACAGTACTTCAATACCACAGTCATATGAATAGTGACATAAACAGCTATCAATGTTTGCATTGTACATTAGAGAACAGGAGAGGAGCTTCCTTGCTGAGACTGAGCTTCAGGCTGCAAGTTTAACTCCTTTCGTGTCTGGGGGATTCTGCCCCATCTCCCCATCCTCTCTCCCCTTAGTTCCCTTTCCTCTCTCTTTCCTGTCCTCTTCCTCTCCTCTTCCTCACCTCTTCCTTCCTCGTTGCTCGCAGCAGCAGCACCTGCTAACCAAGCTGTACAGATATACAGGGTACCCTGTAGGGTTTAGAAAGTGCTTAAAGCTACAGAAGCAGTGTAGTTTGGCGCATATAATATCTGTATACAATCAATGTAATACCATTTATGCATTAGTGGCAAAATTGCAAGGCAGCATGCTTCCCCTTGGAGGACTCAGGCTGTTATTTTTCAGTGTTAAGACAAATCTTTTCAATCTTAAGATGTATATCTCATGCAAGCATATGATGTATATCATTATCTGCAGGCCTATATGTATTTATTTTTAGGTAAATTGATGTCTTTAAGGCAATATGTGTGAAGGACCGTAAGTGCTCCTTATTCCTGTTGCATCGCCTTTTTTGTCTTCCCTGGGTGCAAACGGCTGCCTCATGATCCCTGACGGGGGTCTCTGAGATCAGTCAGGGTTACTATTACTGGGCTTTTGGATAAATCAAACTGACTTCATGAGGGATGGGGGGGGTGGTCCGCTGTCCAGTCAGCTGGCTATGAGGTTTCCACGTGGCCCGGGGTGAATCACCGCTCGGTGGCGCTGGAGCTCGCCGTCACGCCTGGCGGCCTTGAAGGGAGATGCCATCGAATGAGTGACGTACAGGCTCCGGCACGACCATCTCGCTGCTGCTGAAACCACCTGCTCAGAGAGGTGAGCTGACTCTGTTCACTGCATACGGTTTGTTTTCTGGGAAGAATGGACTTGGACACACCTTGAATTGTGCTGCAGGGGGTTTTATTCCTGGGAGTAAGGGACTTATCGGCCGGCTGTTTCCCTCATCGCTCCTGAACATCGGTTGGGTCTCTATGGAGCCAGCGGACCATCCCAGTGCCTGAAAGGCATCACCATGGTAATTGTAGACCTTGGGGCACTTCCTATATATGACTGTGCCCCAGAGGGACAGAGAGGAGCCTGGAGTTAGAGTTAGACTTCCATCATACTATGGATGAGGAGGCAGCAAAACCCCAGGGGTGGCTGAAATTCTCATCTCAGATCATGTGACAGTCAGCCCATGTCACCATGGCACCACGTGGCCTCATCTGATGCTGCTGTTTTCCATCCTGTGCGGACGGCCCAGAGAGGCCAGCGACTAGGATGACGTCCTCAAGTGCCTGTGCTTTGTTCTGTTTTGGGTCACATGTCATTCAGCATTAACTTTAAAGGGAGCAAGACGAGGCGATTTGCCAGACAGCATAGCTGGTTCCGCTCTCTCTTCCCCGCTATAAACTGATCCGCTATTTCAGGCATCTCTGCACACGGCAAGCCGGCCTCCACCTTCACTCCCCTCTGCGTTCCTGTTACGATCTTTAGCCAGCAGATTTGAACCGACGGGGTTCACCCCCTTTGACGCTGTGCATTTGATGGAACCAGCTGCTCCAGTTCTGTTCAGCTGCATGGGGAACCTTGCTTAACTCACAGGGAGTGGCTCAGACCAGCTTTATTATACAGGGTTCTGCTGACAGCTACATCACCATGAGTGATTTTTATAAATCATTGTATAAGCCGTCTTTATCTAAGCGCAGGAAATCTATTAATTCTCTGGGAAGCATTCTGTTTTTAAAATTAAAAATTAGCAAATAAATAAATACATAAATAAATTCTTTCTGATTCATTCTTTCAGCATTTATTCGAATGCAGTTTTATGTTTTACAGTTTATAGTCCCAAAAAATCTTCTGTTTGTTACTTACGAGAGTCATCGGGTTTAAGGGTTCCTTACCATGGTGATTAGGAATGAGAGGCATGCAGATTCCTCAGTCTGGAGAATCACAAAACCAGCGAGCTTCGCCCTGCACACGCTGACCTTACTGTAGACCCTCACTTATTTGTGCAGGACTGCAGTTGCTCACGCCAGTGCTACAAAAAGCCTTGCTATCCGATGCAGATCGACGACGCACCCTGGAAACACAAAGCTGTTTTACTCTGCTGTCACCCAGCATTTGAGAATTAATAAACCCACTTATAGTAGCCCCCTGCACGGCCTGATTAAACACCCCCCGATAATTAGTGGCAGTATGGCAAATTTTGTGACAATTTAGACAAATAGACAATTTAGCTTACCCTGGGTTCCTTGCAAAGAAACATAGGCATGATGTGCTGAGATAATTGTAAGTAAGGTGGAAACAGTATCATAAACAGAGCTAGACGGAAATGGTCATGCATTGTAACTAAATACATGTAGCAGAGTGAAATGACAGGGGATGTTCTTCTTCACATAACATTGATATCTCAGGGAATATTGAGGGTGTATTCCTGTACATATGGGAAGCTGCAGGGTCCTGAATGACAAGGAAAAGATGATTAGATACTTCCTTCACTGGGGAATAGAGGAAGCAGTTGGCTACACTTCAAATGAGCTACTGCTGTAGTATGAAGTGCTACTTATGTCACTGTTTCGCCCAAACTGACATTTGTACTCATTTATAAGGCCAAATAATCTGCTGTAGTCTCAAGATCAAATGTCAATCAAGCTTCTTCTAGGACTTGAACCTTTTATTTAGGCACCACCACGCCACATTTCTTCCCCAAAAGAGCCAGCAAGGCCTTGCTAAGGCATTTGAAAATATCAAATAAGAACAACAATGGCATCCATATACACTGCTGCTTCCTCAGAGTATTATGGGAACTCTGTACTTGCTCTGCGCAGTGCTGACACCGTTCTCAAGAAGAGGAGGAATCTCCTGGTAGATAAGGATTAGCAGGTTGGATTTGGAGAGCTGCTCCACTGCCGCCCGAGAGGAGGCCCATCAGGGAGGCTTGATACCCTCCGATCCGAGAGCCGGAGAGGATTTGTGCAGCCCTTGCATGGTGCAGATACGGATGCCCAGGAGTGGCTATGATGCACCCGGGACTGAAAAATGATCAGATGCAGGGGCTGATCGTCTGAGAGTCACTCAACCAATCCCCTGCTGATGCGAGCAGAGTACCGTACTTCCTCTGCCAAAAGAACAGAAACCTTCAGCCATTCTCAAGTTTGTTTAATGGCCCATCCATCAGTCTGTCCACCCATCCATCTATCCATCCAACCATCCATCCAAACAAAGTTTCTTTTGTCTACAGCAAAATTCAGCAAAATATAACATCCTTTCAAGGCTCAGTCAGCTCAATCAGATTTGCTGCTGAAATGTTAGAGAAAATTTTATCGGCTGCATTATGTTTTTCTGCAAAAACCCGAAGTCAAAAGTTACATCTAGTGTCCCTTAGCAGTGAAACACTTTAATGCCTGGTGAGACCGTTAAATACAGTGTGTTTTTAGCCAAATGAAAAATAATGTAGAGGAGATCAAGAAACGCTACAAAGAACTTTCATCTGTAACTTTTCCCTTTATTATTCCATTGACTGTTCTTTCCAGTATGAGAAATATGTGTATTGTGTTATAAATAAAGGTAATAACCAACAGAGAACAGCTTGACACATTGTTTGTCAAGACAGCCAGATTTGGAACTGAGTGCAGGACACGCTGTCCTGGAACAAAGTTCAGGCTTTGAGGGAGCACACAGCCTTGTTGTAATGGTAAGAAACTGTACTGTGTCCATAGTGACTTGAGTGCCTGGGGAGCAGTGTGTGTCCATGTACTGTACTGTGTCCATAGTGACATGAGTGCCTGGGGAGCAGTGTGTGTCCATGTACTGTACTGTGTCCATAGTATGTTACAGACGCTCCACAAAGATGACAATGGTTTTGCTACAATGGGCATGTCAGTTAATAAGACTATTTAGATTCTTTTAGAAAAGTAGAAGATAAAAAATGGCAACACTTTACATTAACTGCACATAACGCATTCATTATGCATTCATAGAACATTCAATGCACCTTCATAATGCATTCACATAGCATTCATAAGCAGCATGTAAGTATATCTTAGTATCCTAACACTAGTTGACAGCTTTAACATATATTAATAATTAACAAACATAATATCATATAATGTTTGTTACTACCATATAATTGCATAATGTTTGTTATTAATGTATGTTAAAGCTGTTAAGGTATACTTCCATGATGCTTCTGAATGTTCTATGAATACATTATGATGTTGCACTGATCTATGAATGCAATTATAAAGGCATTATGAAAGTGCAGTTAAAGTAAAGTAGTCTTTAGAGCTCTGGGGCTTCCTCTCTTGCTGTATGGCTTTGAGACATGGAGTGTATCCAGTGACCTGAGACGAAGACTGGACTCATTGGTATTGCGTCTCTTCTGAGAATCAATGGGTACCTCTGATTTGACTTTGTGTCAAATAAGAGGTTGCTCAGGGTGTCCCGAATGAGGCAGATTTCCTGCCTTGTGAGAGAGCCATATGGCACGATTGAGTGAGGGTGATTCAGCTTGCAGGATCCTCAAGGCTGAGTATCCGAGCAGCTGAACCAGGTCAAGGGGATGCCCATGTAACACCTGGCTGCAGCAGATAGGTGGGTATTTCCGGAAGGTGGGACTGGACCATGTCAGCCGGGGGGGGGTTGCCAACTTTGATCCTGAGGTGTTTTGTTTTGTGTTGGGCACAGGAACGTGCTGTACCAATGCATGCTCCCTAACCTGACCTGACCTGACCTGACCTCTCTTTAAACACCTGCCTTCTAGGGACACCATCTTTCATTTGACCTTGTTTACTAGACATTTGTGGTTTGCCAAAATAAACCAGGGTGACTTCCTGCGGTGATGGGAGGAGGAGCATCTTGCAGGCATGCATGGCAGCAACCAACCACACACACCGGCTTCAAAAGGCGGAGGCGGAGAACAATGGACAGAAATAGAAATGAATGGGGAATCCAGAGGAACAATGAATCGGCAGGCTGCATGTCTCATGAAGCAGCGTCCTTGTCATTGAGAGAAAGACCCCTGGCAGACCTCAGTCTGGACATGGGATGTCTGGCCGCTCCTTAAACCTGCTGCAGGACATCCTCACCCATTACAGGACAGGTCAGGACTAGGGTCAGTGTCTGCGTCTGCGGGTCTGGTTTCGGCTTTCTATTCCAGTTCCCTCCTTCGGTCCGAGGCTGTGCAGTTTAGGTGAATCGTGTCACTAAATTTCCCATATCGTGTTATCGATTATGTTTTTATGTCCCGTGATGGACTGGCGTCCCGTCCAAGGTGTCCCCTGCCTCACGCAGCTCCCGTCTCTTCCTGGGACGGGCTCCAAGCTCACCATGACCGCGCAGCAGTTATAAAAAGGAGACGAATGGATGGATGGAGTTAGTTTAAAAGGTAAAATGTTCTTTAAGCCATTATCTTTGCACCTGATAGGAGTTAAAGTGATGCCTAAAATAAGTCCTTCACTTGACACCGCAGATAAATGTGTGTGGAAATAAAAGGTGTCCCCGGCATTATTATTAAATACTGCAGAAATGGCAGAATGTAAAAACTGCAGCTTGAGGCGGGTGATGCTGCAAACAGAGGCTGTCAGAATGACCCCATAGAAAGTCGCCCACCTCCTTTATACTCACTTAACCTGTCAGCCACCCCCCAATAATGTCCCCGCCTTCTTTTTGACAGGGGCCTGGACGAGGAGGCTCCCTGAAACCATCAAGCCCCATTGGGACAGACGCTGAAGGGAAACTGAAGGGAAGCTTGTGTGGGGGGCCAGGTACCCCCCGGCCCCCCATCCCCTACGCCGCTGGAGTTGTATTATAACTGCGACACTGACAGAGGACCAGAGGTAATATGGCAGCTCAGCCCAGACATGACTAAACAATCAGCTCAGTGTTTAGGGGAGTTACGAGACTCTCGTACTGAATGATGCCAGACAGGCTCCAGGGGCCCGTTGACAGGATGAGAGCGAGATGCGTGACCCCCGCTGTGGCCCCTCTGCATCCAGACCGGTGCTAATATAGCCACTGGCTGCCCATTATAATGGCGGAGCCGCTGATTCTTCTTGGCTAATTTAGCTGCCAGCTCGCCTCTATGTGATGTGTAATCATCTGACCCCCCCATCACACTTTACTTACCTCTCGCAGTCTGAGCAAACGGGCTGGGGAGATGGTCGTGGTCTACTGGGCTGGGGAGATGGTCGTGCAGGGCTGGGGAGATGGTCGTGCAGGGCTGGGGAGATGATCATGGTCTACTGGGCTGGGGAGATGGTCGTGCAGGGCTGGGGAGACGGTTGTGCAAGGCTGCGGAGATGGCCGTGGTCTACAGGGCTGGGGAGATGGTCGCTATAAACAAGAGGGATTTTTACCGTTTTTTTAGTCACTGTACATTAGCCACTGTATCTCTCTTAATTGTCACTCCAAAAATAAAATTACAGCAAAACAAGTTAATGAGTAAATGTCATTCAGAAAGTACTTGTGCATAAAAACCAGCAGGATACTTCTGGTGCCCGTGCAAGCAGCTTCAGTGTGACACGTGGCCAGGAAAATAAATGACGAGCTTTATGACACATTAATGAGCCATTACTGTGTAACAGAAATTATGATGTAAATCCAGACAGGAAGGCGTACAGAGATTTAAGAATTACAAACCCATGTATCAGATTACATAACACTAAATGTTTTAATTAATGAAGATAACAATTTTTGTTTTCCATCTACACCAGAAGGCTGACAGATTGCTTTACAGGTGCAATAAATTTGGTGATGTCTTTACTGTAAACCTGCTCTGTTTTAAATCATTTTTAAATTGGGGATTCCTTAAAAAGATCTTTTATTAAATATTGGAGAAATAGGATTTACTCTTAAGAAATTCACCACATCCGCTAATGTCCATCGCATCTGGCATCCACTTCATCAGAAAATTCATCAAATACACTGAATGGTCTTACTGGATGAGCTGGATATGGGGCTGAAATTTGGGATCCAGGCAAACGTTACTGTCTCCTCCTCTATAAATATGGCACCAAAGCCTGAGCTACACCCCCGACTGCCGGTTGCCTCCCAGCCTCTGTCGGGCTCCACGTCCCAGGCACACATGCTTCGTATTGACCTGCCGTAATGTGCCACTGACCACCTAAGCCCACATTCTTCATCTCTTAAAGTCTTAATCTCCATGTTCTCATCAGACCATTCAATCTGTACATTCTCCTTCCTGTTCTCTTTTCTCAGACTCCATGTGGAAGGTCTCTGTCAGCCTGGTGCACAGGAGCGGCGCCTCGCAGTCACTCCCAGCCGCCAGAGGGGCGGCGGCAGAGTCCCGACCTTGACACCAGATCCTTATTGTCCTGAGACTGAGGTCCCCAGGCACACTTTCTGCCAGACGGGCCATGACTCCTGCTGCCGGCTGTGAGAATGTGAAGTGTGTCATTTGGCTGCACCTGGGAACATGCTGCTTTGGGTTAATTAGCTGTCCTCAAATTAGACTCTCTGCACAGGTTCCTGTGATTCTTGTGGTTACAGCGTCAAAAAAAAATATATGGATTTTTTTTCTGAGTATATCTTTCCAGGTTGCAAACAGGTGACGCTCGAAACCCAGTGCTGGAACATCAGCTGGAGGGTTAATGGATTGCAGACTGGTGGTCAAGAGTTAAACCGGCAGCTGAAATCACTGCATCACAGAAGCTCCACCCAAGCAGTGGATATAATGTTCAAAGCATGAATTGGCTCACGGACATAGTTGTTCAGTGAGCTTTAAATTAATAAATCATTGGTTAATATTGTGTAGCAGCTAATTACACTGTTTACAGTGCAGGGTAGATTTAAGAACATGTATAGTATTCCATTAATTATTACTCACGGATTTCTGTTTTTTCCAGGAAGCACGCTTTGGAGACTGTCGACGCCTTCAGCAGCTTCTTCACAGGCAGATGGCTGCACAGACTCAGCCTCTCATCCCAGGGAAGGTGAGTCCAGGAAAGCGAGGAAAAGGAAAGGGAGGACGTCCACCATCCATAATTAACCAGGACAGCTTAATTATTTATTTTGAATGACATTTAATTTTTTGCTGCTTTATGTCTGTACTTATTCAAGGCCTTTCTTCACATTAAATATTAAGGAATGCACCACTTATTTCCATATATTCATAATTGAAATCAAGAGAATCCATTTGGTCAGTTCATTCAGATAAAGTGACCCCAACCCTAACCATGACCGTGACCTTAACTCAGCCCCTGTCTGTATCACAAAATGTGTATGTGACTGGTGAGCTTTGGAAGAACTCGCTTATTAATTAAAAAACAAAATGGATAACAGTGGTCTCATGAAGGAGGGGCCTCTCAGATGGCTGCCGGCGTGGGGATGGAGCCTCACCATGTCTCCCACTTCCACTGCCTCTCGGCTGTTGGACCAGATGTGAGCCTCGCTTAAGCCCCAGCTTTGGGGACCAGTTGGCATTTATCATGTGCTGGTGTGTGAGTGGCAGAAGCCGACCCTGCATAGCCGTCATGCCGCAAGTCCCGTGCTGATTGATGAAAGTGTGTAATTATACGAAGACACCACCTTCAAATGGCAGATGGTGGTGAGGAGGGAGTATTTTTAGCTGTGTGCTGGTAAGATCAGTTTTTATCCCCATGAGCCGAGTTCACAACTTGAGAAAACAACACGCATGCACACACGCATGCACACACACATGCACACATGCAAGCACACGCATACTTTCCTGTGAGGTCTAATCTGATTACCTCTCTGTTTTTGCAGTGTGTAACGCACACTCCGCTATCGATTTATCCCCATGTAAGCACATCCCACTTAATGAAAGTCTCTGGAATGGCGCGCCGGGCGGTGACCTTGCTTAAAGTGGCCCAGAATGGTCAGGACGCAGCCAGGGGAGACACTCCGTCTGCACACAGTGCTCTGGTTGCCCACCATGTGTCTCCATGTTCATTTTTCTTGGGATGTCTGAGCATCTGGAGCCAGCGGCGACTCGGGACGTGGCCTCAGTCCCAGGTAGTGCGAGGACCCATCCTGCCGGGACACCTCCACTGCATGGATTCAAAATGGCAGAGCTGTACAGATGCTCTCTAATTATTGATGTTACCATAGCGACGGCATTTCTCACAAGTGTGGTGTACACTGAACTTTGCACAGCCAATCACCATCATTTATGGTTTCATTTCAAAGACGAGTGCCTGAGGGAGATGGATAGATAAATAAACGTGTAAGAAACTCTCCAAAAATTCGAGCGACATTTTTAAAGCTCCCCTTTGCACCCAAATCTTTTGTCTCAAGAAACTGCAATGACAAGAATGGCTGTTATATTTTTGCAGGTTTGGTGTGTAGTATTTAGTATGACGTATACGCCTGCTTCAACAGTCTGTGAGAAACTAGGAAACATTAATTGTTTTGTCTCTGAACTTTGAATTCAATTCCATCTCTAAGCAAACTTGAGCAATACTGGTGGTGGTCTGCCCTTCATGGACAACTCACAGGCCGTCGCCTCAAGTGAGAGAGAAGGAGGGCGGTGAGGGAGTGATCCCCAGATCATTACTTCTGCACAGAGAGATGAACACTGACCCGAGAACTTGGGGGAAATTGGGTGATGGCTGATGCAGTCAGGGTGAATTTGCTTTCATGCTCCAGGTTTGAAATGGGGGAAGAAAAACGACAAGCTCTTTTCCCGGGCGACCTCCCCGTCCCCCCAGCCCGCCTGCCGACAAGCAGCATTAAAACTTCTCTGGACGCCCTGCACTTCTACTTTTTTAGACCATTTTCCCAGAATCCCCTGGTGTAGAAGTAACAGTTTTCCTCCATTTCCACTTTCTTATGCTTTTTCTAGTTCCAAAGTCTGTTATTTTTGTTTCTAAATGTTCATAGCGGAATGATATGCCTCATGTTTGAAGGTTATTTCAGTTCTGAATTTCACATTGGCACCAAGACCTTTTTTTGATGCATCATCAAGTGCCTCGCCCCCAAACGCTTTACAAAATGCTATGCTTCACATACAACACACTGCCTGGCTGTTGCAGTGGGGGCAAGGCCAGACCGATTGGTGCCGTCTCTGCTGGATAAGTAGGTTGGGGCTTTGTCCATGTTTACAGCACGCTCCCAGCATTCTGCAGGTCATGTGATCAGAAGGTTACTAAAATGGCCAGCAGATTTGGATTTGTCTTGAATACCCTCTTGTGCCCCCTGCTGCGCACTCTGATTTTATCCATATGCCGTTCCACACAAAGACAGCTTCTTTCCAGAGTGTGTGCTGTGCCATGCTTGTTTTGTGTCGGATGATCCCCTATTAGTTTGATCTGCACACATGTCTCAGACCCCCTGATGTCTGTGTGGGAGGTCTCAGGGCTGAAGGCCAAGGAAGCCCCCTGCCGCCCCAGTTTCTGCCCCATCCACTAGACAGCTGGAGGGTGATGGGTGGCTGGCATGAGATCCTGACCCCTGTGGCCAGGAGAAGGGCCGGCCCGGGGAGAGGAGGCAGGGTTCACATTTTCTGACACATTTCATGTAGCAGAGTTGATGGACCTTGAGAAGGTGATGGACTGCATCTCTGAGTAGGGGGGTGAAGGTGCGCTTGGTAGGTAGATGTGAATTTGTTATATGTATGTGTTCTGTTATATGTCTATGTTTTGTTATATGTGTCTGTATATGCGTGTGTTTGGTATACATGTGTGTTTGTTTTATGTATGTGATTTATTAAATGTTTTTATTATATGTATTTATATGTGTGTGATTGTTATACGGTATGTGTGTATTTATATGTGTGATTCTCTTATATATTATGATTTCCTGGTCATCAGCTTCCACCTCCACCTTCATGAAGACCTGTCTGTTCCAGAAACACCTCTACTATCTTGCCTCCACTCTGAGTTCCCTGAATGCTCTTAATGTCCCATGTTCTGCTGATCTGAATAGTCGTCTTATTAGGTTGACACTTTGTTTGTGAGATGTGTAGCTCTGAATCCTGTACAGCTGACACTGGTACCTGAGCGTTCGCTGGAAGCGAGGCCTGGCTGCACCTAGACGGCTCCTCGACAGCCGCATGTTTGTAAGGTGCTGTCTGCCTCACTTGGGTGTTGCTTTGGACAAAAGCGCCTGCTAAATAAAATAGAATGTAAATGGAAATGAAAGCTGGGCTAGCAGACGGTGCAGTTCTGCCTGGTCTCGGCTCGGATTGGGCAGGGACCCTCACTCCCGTAGGTACCAGCTTGACTGGAATATGTTCCCTGCTTCAGTAGGTCTGGGAATTGATTTACATCAACTAGACAATGACTCATATGCCATTAATACATTCCTCTATTTATTACAGCAAGAAGTTCTTTTATGGGGATGTAAAGTTGTATTATACAGGAAATTTTTATTAAGAATTGAGTTTGTAAAACACATCCTATGAATACCTGGAAGACGCATCATTTGACCCATAAACTTCACTATATTTATAATTAAAAAATTTTTTTTTAATGTTAATTGTTTTCCAGAAAAGAAATTGAGGACCGACTTACTATAAAAGAGGACTGAATCGGGTGAATGTGGAGTATGAGCCTGGTAACTAAGGGATGTGCTGGGGTAACAATAACATAAACAAAGCAAAGAGGAGCAGCTCCCTGCAAGCAGACCTACAAACCCATTAACCTGGACAGCTGCTCTGGGAGTCAGGCCACAGCTCGTTCCTGACCCTGCACAGCATGGCGCCCCCTCCTGGGAGACCCCAGCACACCAGCACTAATACCATTCATCTTCAGAGAGATCTGTAACAAACCATGTGCTTTAAATCATGTAAAGGATACGTACTATAGTTACTTTAAAATGTAGGAGATAAAAGCAGGATGCGTGTGCTTTCACCCCTAGAGGCTGTATGCACACACCTCACAGGAAGGGCAATGAATTTTTCACTGGTTGCAGGACCTAGACTACAAAGAATGAAGAGAAAAAGATGGAGGATAGAAAAGGAACCCCCCCTACCCACTTCTCTGGGCTATTCACCTTCCTAATTTGGGGTCACTATTTCAGTGTATGGTGCTTAGCAGTGTAACACCTGTGCAGACTTTTTACAGGAAATGGAAATGACTCGAAAGCTATAATGTTGGTCAGTCACAGATGCTGTTAGGCAACCAACCAGTCAGAAGCCTGGTGGACAGGAGGATCCAGTGTGCAGGAAGGCATACCATTCCCTCTTTTCATCTATGAATGCATACGTTTGTAATTCAAACTTCAGCCAAACCCAACACAGATTCTCACCACAGCAGCTCCATCTTCAGCTCTCCCTTAAGCAAAAATATTTGCATATAAAACTGTTTAATTAGGCATCCATACGCTCGATCCCACAATCCCTTGGTTTCTGAAGTTTACATTTCATTAGCGCTACGTGTGCTGTTTTCCGGTGTGCTGTTATCGCTGTCTCCTTGAGAGTCACATGACACAGAGACCATCTTTGATCTCTGCACCTGGGCAGGAACGACAGGGCAGGAGACTTATGCAAACAGGTCAATGACTTTGAGTTCAGTGGTATTTTACTCATTTACTTTGGTTTGTGGGCTGACCTGCTCCTGTTTGTTTCTTATTTTATACTTGTTTTGTTGTTTATCATTTGAACGCAGCTGTGATTTCCTTCAGCAGGTCACTCAGCCGCGCCAGTTAACCAGTCAGGCAACATAGGCGACTGCCTAGGGTACCATCTTCTGAGGGGGCGCTGGCATAGTATGCTAATTTCACCTTACTGGAAGTGCGTAGGACAACGCATGGGCTTCAACTGGCACTGTCTCCAGAGTCTGATGTCACTGCACTGACGGTTTCTGCTGTTTGAGAAAGGACTTCTGCCTGCCTAGGGTCCAGCAGTCCATGCCCTTTCTGTATGTGTGTAGAATCTGCGATGGGTTTGCACCTTTCCTTCAGCCCGGTAGCTGGACGTAAGAAAAGGTTTGCCTGCGGCCGATGTTTGATCCACCGTGATTTACACAGGATCTACCTGTAATGTGAGCCTTTCAACGGACATCTCCTTCCCAGCTGCACTGTACGAGAAGAAGTTTATGTACGGGCTGAGAACTCAAAGTTTTTGCAGAAAGATAATCTAGCATGAGCAAGGCGAGTGCCTGCCACGTCTCGATAGGCCCGGAGTGAGTGTAAATGTGCATGCTGGCCTCAGCAGCCTCCACGAGGAAACATGGAGAAAGAATGTCTGAAAATGTGAAAAATGGAGTGTGACATTTTCTGGAGTGTGGAGGAAAGTGCTCCCTAACCTTCACCGAGACCGGAGAATGTGAAGGCCGCCTTTTTAAGTGGCCTGAATGCAAGGCATTAAGGGGCTTCATGCAGGTATTCCAGCTGGATCTGCGGCGAGGAACTCGCTACAATTACTCTGAAACACTTCATTAGACTTAACAAATTGCGCCAGAGTTGTTTTAACAGAAATGTCATGATTGAAAATCTTGCAACACCGGAGAAGAATTGAATGGTCTGTTTTATGGCCAGGAATCTAAAAGAATGAGGTACTTTAATATCCGCGAAGGTCAGGGAATGGAAAAAGGCTGTTTCATTTGCAGATTCAGTTAGAAATGTATTTACCTTCTTCAGAAGGCAGTTTAATCACAGAAGCTGTTATAACGCTTTATGTTTAATGGGAAATTCTCAGGCGACTGTGAGAGTGTCCGATCAGATATCAAAACAGAAGAAATTATGTATAAAACCTTCTTAGCTGCACACAGCACCATTTATATGAAATTTCTTTCACCTCTAATATCTGTGAATGATTTCTGGAGCTTAATGTCTCATTTTTTGTCATATTATTCAGTTTTGTTTGTTTATACTCTGTTTTTCACTTTTCATGAGAGTGTTTGGAAATTGTGGCTAACATGCCCACTCACGTGTCACTTCCTGTTTGGATGGCAGAGTTTGGTTGATGTGAATCGCTACTTATCTGGTTGTACTAAGAACAAAAGAAATATACAAATGAGAGGAGGCCATTCGGGCCCAACGAGCTAGTTTGGAGAGCCTTCCACTAGTAGGTCAGAGATGTTAAAATCTTATCTAGCTCTGATTTAAAGGAACCCAAGGTTTAACTTGTATTACACTTACAGGAAGACTATTGCATACTCTATCTACCCGCTGTGTAAAGAAGTGCTTCCTCAAATCCAGCTTAAAATGTTCTCCCGCTAATTTCCACCTATGGTAGAGCTATGGCCACGTCTTTTTGTTTTGAACTAATGCTGAAGTAACTATTTGGTTGAACAGCATCCAGTCCTGTTAGAATCTTATAGACCTGGATCATGTCCCCCCTGAGCCTCCTTTGCTCGAGGCAGAACAGATTTAGCTCAGCTAACCTTTCCTCATACTCTTCTTCGTCTATCCTGAAAGCGAGCGGGCAGGGGTGCAGGCCATTTCTCCATCTGCCGCCATTACCAGTCGGGCTACTTGGTAGCTGTTACAGAATAGCGCGTCACGGCCCTTGTGAATTAAGGTGCTTACAGACCTGCAGGGATCTGCTCCTTAAAGGCTCGAGTCGGACACGTGTACATCAGGGTGTTGTTCAGCGGTAAGGGCCCCTTGCGTCATTTGCGTTTGCTCTCGTCAGCGGCTTGTGAACGCTCCATTTGTTTTTGTGAATGGTGGAGAACGTTCCAGCTGGGCCATTCGGAAGGGAGACACACCTCCCACTCTCTCACCATCTGTCTCTAACCACCCCCCCCAGCCCTCACCACTCGATCCAAAGTGCCTCTTTGTAGTGGCTGAAGTCCCCACCTAAAACTCCCACTCCCCCATCATGCATCACTTTCCCTGCGCTCTTTGGACTCATTAGACACTTGTTTACTGCCGCCTGGTTCGTACAGGCTGCCGGAGTTTGCCGCTTGCTTTAATGATCACTGCTCCTTGTTTGTTAGAGCTCATTATTTTTATTGTGTTTTCTCCCTCTGTGTTTGTTTACTCTTCCCCACATGTACTCGTTTTTGGAACACGATGTAATTAACGCCACCGCCTGTGTTCGACTTCCTAGACCCATGAAGACAGCATGACCTTACAGGGAATTCTGGTCCACGCCATAAGATTTAGAGATTAAAATTTCCATATTATCATTAACACCGATACTGTCTGTGAGCCCCAGAGGAAGTCTTTGTTTACATCAGATTTATAAAACGTATGAATGGGTTATTGTAGTATTTTGAGCTGACCAGTGACTGGGATTTCCCATTTAAACTGGGCAGAGGTTTTATTCAGACCGAACAGTGACGTAGCGAATGACAGTGTCACCATGAATGACAAATCTATGACAGAAAACACCTTGACCCCTTGAAATTCCACCTCAACTACACCATGTGTCTCTGTGACGCAGAAAGACAACACACACGGGTCAATGATGATATGAGAAGCATGGTGACAAGGCAGATTTGCCGAGGCAGGCTTGGAAGAGAAAGGACTAGAGCATAAAATGTTTTAAGAAAGAATAAGGCTCTAATATTAAGTAGTATTAACATTAATATTAAGGCTCTAAGGAGTATTAAACAGATATTCAGTGTGTGCTTCACTGGGGGCGTGGGGGGTGTCTGAAATGCAAGCACTTGAGGGGACGGGCAGCAGATTTTAGTTTTGGGGTGATATGTCTCACTGTCGAAGGATGCAGCATTAAGTCAGTGTTCTTCTGCCATATGCGTGTCCAAGCTGGACGCCCCACTCACTGTGAATGGCAGAGGGCTTGTGTGCTGACAGCGTCACTGCTGACGGCAGCTCCTGCCTTCCTCAAGATTCCCCAAGGCCGCGATCCCATCATGCCCCCCTGCATCGTATTGTGTTACACAGCTCGCGTCTTTCTTTCCCAGTTTAACGCTGTTCTTTATTTATTATATTTCCGATATTGTTACTTATTGCCTTCGAGCATTTGTATTGTGGCTTATGAGTTGACCACTTTGCAGTACATTGTAGGTAACAGTCTGATGTATAACTCGCACCTGACAAAGCCCATTAATCTCGGAATCCCAGCCTCTACGTGTGGATAGAGTCTCGATAGGAATGCTGGATACCATGAGCATCTTACCATGGGGCTGAACCAAAGAACAATCAGTAAAGGGCCGAATGGAAAACACCAATTAAACAGAAGGAAGCACCATGTTTTCAATAACTCCCCAAATGGAAACTCCATCCAATCACCCTATCAGGGACTCAGACACAGGGGGGCCCACACATGACTCGGGGAGAACATGTTATCGCCACATATACAGAAAGGACTGAAGCCCCCAGCCCTGGGGGTGTGAAACAGTCACCTTCGCAGTCTCCTCCATACCCGTGAAATAGATGGTCTGGATTTGTTCTTACAGATAAATACACTGAATTTTGATGTTAATGCAATGGAGAATTCACCCCGCATCACAATTCCACATGAAAAATACTGCTTTACTGAATAAAACAGATTATCGCATAACCTTTCTGTGACCTCTGTCACCTTTCATTTCAGCCTCCGCAGCAGAAGTGGACAGTGATGTGTCAATTATCACCGTTTCTTTCACAGCAGACCGTGAAGGATGACAAACAGTATTTTCTAACACAGAAGCAGCCCGTCGACAGAGACCCAGGATCAAAGAAAAAGCTTTAAGCTCATCTGTGCAGCACCTGTACCCAGACGAACAAATCACATGCAAATCACTGCTTTCCTGCTGAAAAACACCCATTTTCATCAGGAATTAAGATACTTTGTTTCCTGTTAGGTCTTTTGGTTAAGATGCCCTCTCAGATTTCAGTGAATTTGTGCTAAAAAATTATGACACTAAGGTTTCAAAGAAACATGTTTTAGTATCTGGAGGGGAGTTATTAAACAGAAAAATGCTGGATTTTTTCTGCTGGAAATGGGGGGGGGGGGGGGAAGCAGGGCATACAGCCTGTCTTCGGGGGGAGCCAGGTGACTGGAATCGTTCTGATTGATTAGTTCCCCCTGCTCCTTGTTCCCTCTGTTTGTCTGTATTAGTAGGCTTTCCGATGTGCCTGTGTACGGCCTACTGTTTAAACCGTTTACTCTGTGCTTTAGGTCAGATTTGGTGCTCAGAACTTAACAACTGACCAGAATGGCCTCATATAATGAAGAACAAACATTTTACTCCTTTCGCATTTCAATAATTTTGATCTTTCGCTTGAGATGAATTAAAGAAATGAGTTGTGCGTGGGCGTCTGAATTCTGATTAGCGTCTAACTAAAATTACTGTGTGATCTATAGCGCAGATAGAGCTGGCACCTTTTTTACACAATGATTTTGCATTTCTTATTAAAGCTACACGGTGTATGTGTAGCTTGCATTGTGTGTCCATTTTATGCTTTTGTTTCATATGTCTGAAGATACTATTCTTGTCTACTGTTTATTTACCAAAGCTATTTTGGGCAAATATCTGTAAGTCCCAGTAATCAGTGCCCTTATTTTTAAAGATTAATTACTGGACAGCCAGATAATGCATGCCCAGCTTGTAAAATAATACCATGCAGTCCTCAGAAAGTACCATTAGTCTCATTTATTTACTTTCTTTTGGGAGGAAAATGCATCTAATATCAATCTCAGCCAAACTGGTTGCATTTTCATTGTTTTGATCCAAAAAATATCAATTAAAAAACACAAGTACTTTAGAAGGGACCTCCATTGCTACAACATGTCCCACACAATGTGCTCAAGGGCCAGAAATCCTGTCTCCACGCATGATATGCTTCTCTTCTTCTAAATGCTTCTTATACCACAATTCTAGAGCTTTTTTGTTCCTCAAAATACAAGGACGCTATTATGTTCAGATTTGTTTAATTCTCACCTCACCAGATATTCATTTTCATTTTTAAACAGCCACCGTGTAATGCCCTCATCACCAAACCAAAGACCAATGACATAAATCCACCATTTATTGCGCAATCACTCTTACATTTCTTATGGGCAGTATGGGAATGATGATGGTCTGTTATTGCGATTAAACTGCATGTAAATATAAACAAATCATCATAATAATGAATCTCCCCTTTGGATAAATGCTCGTTTGGCATGCCGAATATTCTGAGTGCTGGGGAGGGGCAGGGGGGGACCTCCGGTGTACTGCTGTACTTGCTCATTACCGCACTTGCCCCGGGCTGTACACCCAGGAACCTTCATCAGAGCTTCAGACACATGATGCATTCTCCTGTCTGCTGGGGGCAGTGTGGGTGCAGCAGAGGTTTCTGGGTAATCGTTGTGCGACGTGGCCTGTGGCTTCTCACACTGATAGATATGAGGCCGGGTTGGGACCTGAGCACGTGGCGGGGGGTGCTTTTTATCTCGGGGAAATGTATGAAACAAACTACGACACGTTAGCCAGCAGGATGCCACATCACCAGCGGCAGTGTTTAACACCACTCAAACCATCCTCCTGCGTGGGGCTCCTGAGGTTTGGGAGCCTTGATGGCCCCTGTTGGCCACAAAGTCACTACAAATTGTTTGATAAACACTTTCCTTACTTAGGAGATGCTAATCAGCTTGTTAGCTATAATCTCCTGTCTGTACTCGCTGGCTATTTCTTCCATTCTGGAAACCTCTTGGGGGCAGAAATAACATATCTGCTGCATACGCCGCCTGTGTCCCACTCCGCCCCCCCCAGCTCTGTTCCTGGTCAGGGAATGTGATCCCTGTGACTGTGGTATAAACATGATATGTTTAAATTGCCAGGTGAATTCATTCATTAGAGGGATATAATTCGGCCTTAATGGAGTGTAATTGAAGATAAATTTTTAATGAGTGTTAAACAGGGTTAACAAGTGTTTCAGCCCAATTGCAATTAGCTGAAATTCATTGATCGTGCTGGATGTGGCCTGAACATTTACACATGCCACTCCACCTCTGCGCTGTGTGGCTGCTTTTCCACTGTGCACTTCTGCCGCACTAGCTGGAAGTTTCAAACTAGTTAGTCAGTCTACTACTCCCTCCTGGGGAATCTCGCTTTCTGACCCCA
>JAODKN010000001.1:49782557-49810781 GCA_026774425.1 Petrocephalus zakoni | reverse complement strand
TGGTCAGCAACAATACTCAGGTAGGCTGTGGCGTTGCTATGATGATCAATTAGTATGAAGGGGCCCAAAGTGTGCCAAGAAAATGTCTCCCACATCATTACACCACCACCACCAGCCTGAACCGTTGATACAAGGTAGGATTGAGCCATGCTCTTCTGCATACCTTGGTTGTAACGAGTGGTTATTTGAGTTACAATTGCCTTTCTATCAACTCAAACCACTCTGGCAATTCTCCTCTGACCTCTGGCATCAACAAGGTATTTTTGCCCACAGAACTGCCGCTCACTGGATGTTTTCCCTTTTTCTGACCATTCTCTGTAAACCCTAGAGATGATTGTGCGTGACAATCCCAGAAGAACAGCAGTTTCTGCAATACTCAGACCAGCCCGTCTAGCACCAACAACCATGCCATGTTCAAAGTCACTTAAATCACCTTTCTTCCCCATTCTGAAGCTCGGTTTGAACTTCCGCTGTTCGTCTTGACCATGTCAACATGCCTAAATGCATTGAATTGCCACCATGTGATTGGCTGATCAGTAATTTGCGTCAACGAGCACTTGGACAGGTGTGCCTAATAAAGTAGCCGGTGAGTGTATATATATATATATATATATATGTGTGTGTGCGTGTGTATAAATGTACAGAAATCATATACAATGTTGCAATCATATGCACAAATGACCCTTCACAAAAAGGTTGGTTTTTCCCCTTCAATTTTACCCTCATTAGGATTAAATTTTCCTCACAATTACATTTTTGATCGATCCACAAGCTTGACAAAGACATTCTTTAAATGTTAAACATGCTGAAGCCTGCCACTAATGGATAGTGGCTAATGCACGTTGGAGTAAGTGTTGCTTTTTCATTTACTTTTCCAATTATAAAAACTGTTTTCACTGCCCTAAATTCATTTTTTTCCCTCTTAAATGGCCCATTACTACATCGGCCTGATATGCTAATCATCTGAAACCTACATTAGAGACATGTAGATAAATTTGCAATACAAAGTTGAGGACAAATTAAGAGCAACCTTGGCATGACGCCAAAATGTAATCATGACTGGAATCTCATTTCTCACAAGATATGCAATGAGGGCCAGTGATTGGAAATGGATCTAGCATGAATATAAGCACAGATACTCTTTGAAGAACTAATACAGCAGGAAAACACTCATCAGTATGCATATATTTCTGGAATTGCATGCAATAATTGTTTTAACTGGTTAGCAGACTTCTTTTTCTGTTTTGAGTCCTTATGCATTTGTACTCCTATATCTTATACAGTTCAGCCGTAACATTAAAACCACTGACAGTTGAAGTGAATAAGACTGATCGTCTCATTACAATGAGACGATGAGAAACCTGTCAAGGATGCTATTATATGTTAGGAAAACGAACAGTCAGTTCTTGAAGTTGATGTGTTAGAAGCAGGAAGTATGGGCAAGCGTAAGGTTCTGAGCGACTGTGACAAGGGTCAAACAACAAGACTCCAACAGGATTAGGTCAGAGCACCTCCAAAACAGCAGGTCATGTGGGGTGTTCCTGGTACCTGTGTGCAGTGGTGAATACCTCTCAAAAGTGGTCCAAGGAAGGTCAATTGGAGAAATTGTGACAGGATCATGGGTGCCCAAGGCTTGTTGATGCACATGAGGAGAGTACAGGAGAGCTTTAGCAGCACAAATTACTGAGAACGTTAATGCTGGTTGGTGTCAGAACCCACAGTGCATTGCTTGGTGAGTATGACGTTGCACACAGGCTACATCATGTGGAGGACTGGGTTCATGAACGTCATTTTCCTGGAGAAGAAATGACACCAGGATGCATAATGGGAAGAAGTCAAGCAGGCAGAGGCAGTATGATACTGTAGGCAATGTTCTACTGGGAAACCTTGGCTCCTGGCATTTCTGTAGATGTTACTTTGAAATGCACCACCTGGCTAATCATTGTTGCAGACATTCCTTCTTGGCAACAGTATTTCCTGATGGTGGTGGCCTCTTTATGCAGGATAATGCAGCCTGCCTCACTGTGAAAATTGTTCAGGAATGGATTGTGGAACATGAAAAAGAGTTCAAGGTATTGACTTAGTCTCCAGATTCCCCTGATCTGAATCTTATCTGTATGATATGCTGTACAAACAAGTCCAATCCACAGAGGCCCGACCTCCACAACTTACAGGACTGTAAGGATCTACTACTAGTACTACTGGTCTTGGTTCCAGACACCCCAGAACACCTTCACAGTTCTTGTGGAGTCCATGCCTTGACAAATCAGACCTGTTTTGGTGGAATACACGATATTAAGCATGTGAATAAGCACTGAATTCTAATAATTTCATTGATGCTTAAATGCAGGGACCTTACAGAGAGCAGGTTTCAGAGCTGCATGTTGGCTGGGTCAATCCCTTTGTCCCTTTCTGTCCATCCTTTTTGCACCATTTCCCATAGCTTGCCACACTTAACGGACCCTATTATTTACCCCAACTGCCTAGGCTGCCATATGACTTGCATTCCGTTATTGGCCCTTGCATTTTGTATGTTTCTGGTTATCCCTGCCTGTGTCTAGTTTTGTAGTAATGTTCTGTAATTCATGTTCCTAGTATATCCCAGTGTTTGACTCCTTGTGCTTGTTAATGACCTTCACCTTGTTGCTCTGTGTCCCTAGTATGTGTAATTAATAATGACCCACACCTGTCCCTCATCTAGCCCTCGTTATTTGTGTATATACTATATATTCCTGCCCTAGCCCTGCTCCTCTGTTGGTTTGTTGCCTGTGGAGCTTATGGTAAACCCCCTTCTCAGGTTGTTAGCTATCTCCATTCCCTTGCTTTTCCCCTTCCACCCTAGTTGGTTCCTGTGTTGTCTAGCAGCCTTTTTTTGGATCTCACAGTGATGTGTAGGGTGTGGTTTTTTTCTGAAAGCCACCTTGTGAGTTGTCAATCATGCCCCAAGCATTAGCAAAACTGCAAGCCAACAGTAACTGGCCGTCCGCTCAGGGTAGGGCATCCTCTGTTAAATTTTGAATTAATCCTATGGCATCACTGGTACATCGGGTGCCCCCATGCCACCCTCTCCTGAAAGTGGCTTACTGCCCACTGCTTCCATGGTGTGCTTTGAAGGGGAGGAGGGCCACTCTGCACGGGCGCTCAGGAGGCACACGGATACGCACCTGCGTGGCAGAGTGGTGGTAATGGCCCAGCCAGAGTAGCCGTGAGGCGCCTTTAATGAGCCTCTCTGGCTGATGGATGGAGATGCTAAAAGGCAGCGCGGCGCTGGCACGCACTCAGAACATGCACGCCAAAGTACACAGCTCTGAATGTCATGCTCCGGAGAGGGAAATGTCAGAGAGCGCCATGCCTGTGGTGCTTGCCCCTTCCCTCTCTCACTCACACTCAGCTCACGCGATATTCCATTGTACCTGTTAAACAAGGGATGCAGATGAAAGTGCATAGTGTCATGTGTCTGATTTGGGAGCCTACTTTGTCGCTAGTGCTCTTTACTAATTGACAGGAATGAATAAATATGAAATACATCTCTGTGGCTGCCTCAGAATTATGTAATAATGTGGCAATGAGTATTGTGAGGCGTGCTTTGTCACCCTCATTACCCATGGTGCTTTGCTCTTACACAAGGCTTGCTGTGAGTGGGTGCTGACTTTGTTACGCTGCCTGTCAGCAGTCGGCTGCTTTGTTTCTGGGGCAAGACTCAAAAAGTCCTCTGAGGTTTCAAAAAATGAAATAAATAGCAAGCGAGTAGTCAAAAGATTGTATCTAGCTGGTTAGCAGAAGCTAGCTGATTTGCAGAACATGCTGCTTCAACATCTCCTAAATAATAAGTGCATTTGCTTAACATTTTGTGGTTTGAGTGGTGGTAAACGCCATCACTGCCTGGCAGGCTGATCTGGAGATGCTGGAGCACCACAGCCTGCTTCAGTATTGTGACCTCTCACTTGCTCCCTGGCTGAACCGCATATCTATAGCGCAGGCCTGATCAAACGTCAGCAAACATGGGAGCGGTACTGACCATTGACCCAGGTTACTGTGCACTAAGCAGAACAGTGCATAATATTTACAAATTGCTGATAAAGACAGACAGGCTGAGCACATCAATACAGATAATCTGTTTAAGCCCCTCCCCTTATGGCCAGCACACCCCCCCCCCCCCCCACCTATAAATGAAGTTATTTACTCTGTATTGAGAACCTGCCAGACACTCTAATGAAGCTTATACACAGAAGGGGTGAAGCAGGGTTTATTGTCTGAGCACAAATAGCTTAGTTTGGAATGTATTTCCATCACTTTGCGAAAATAAAAAAAGAAACATCAACTGTTATGCGTTAGATAAATGTGTTTAAATTGTCAAGTCAAACGTGATGCTAACCCAACATGCTCCCGTTTTTGGTAAGGGGGAGAAAGTTAGACTTAATTTGAAGTGCTAATTAACATCACCAGGAGTACCCGGCAGCAGAATTCACACCTTTTATAATTTAATTAATTTATACGCTCTGCTCCCCCCTCGCATTTCCCCCCCACCGCGGCAGCTTGCTGGGGATGGGGCTTGGTGGAGCAGCGAATAATCCAAAACGACTGCCTCTATTAGCAGTACTCATGAACAAGGGCTGGCCTTTCACATCTTCTAAGACACGTAAACCTGAACTAAGATACTGTACTGTAACACGTTTTGATGACTGGAATATATTGTTCACCCTCGTCTGTATTTAAGTAACATTAAACCAAATTTAAATGTCCATTTGGTAATATATTTGACTTAATGTATTAATTTTACTTGTTTATTGGCAAACCCTGTGATCAAAAACAGTAAGCCCATATTGTCTTACGCACTGACACATTTTAAAGGGCCAGTATCCATAAAATGTGCTGTGCCGCTTAAAAATATATACTGTCAAAATCGCACTGCTTGGTTGAACGACATCTTAAATATGTTAAGTACCATCACGAGCTTTAGTATAATTTATGCCAAATGTAAAAGGTTTAAAGACGCGAAAATAAATCACGAGGCGTGTAACTGATCAAATTACGGCGGTGTTTCAAATGGACTGCATTTAATTGCAAGGCAGTTGGCTGGTGTTGGGCTCCTTTCCGCCGTGGCGTTACGCCATGTGAGGTGGCATGAATCATAGTGGATAGAGAGCTTAAGTGGCTGTTCGTACAGCCCCACACCCCATGAACTGCACGTAAGACCTACCCGCCGTAAGGATCTGCGGTGCATTTCAACACCTGAAGAGCTTTACTTAAGACTTCTTCTTTTTTTTAATCAATGAATATGTGCCCGTATTATTATAATTATATTTTTGTTATATTTTTATTATTTAATAATAATAATAATAATAATAATATTCAATACATAATAACAACAATTAACAAATGATAATAATAGTTATTATTATTATTGTTGTTATTATAAATCAGCCGATAAACTGCCGATGCTTTCTGCTGCCATTCCTTGTCATGCTTATCTCGTTTCTTTCCTTTGAGTACGTAATTTCTTTCTCCATAAATCATCAGTATTATTTTAAAAAAGAGACTGCCAACCTTGTTTTTTTTTATAATCAGGTGGGCGACGAATGCGCTGCTTGTCATCTATGTTTAAACGTTTTTTGTGAGACGCCGAAGCGGCACAATGGAGATGCAATACAACAGCCGCACCGTTATAAATCACTTTTATTGTCCGCACTCTCTTCTTGTCTGAGGGTTTATATGGAAACGTTAGGCAGACCTTTGAGGAAAGCAGAGAGGGCGGTGTGTGTGCGCGTGTGTGTGTCTGTTATGAAACACCTTTCCTACTCATCAGCAGACCCTCAATGTTCTCTTTCTGAGGTACCCATATATAGTACCTGGCTAGTACCAGGTAGGACCCACTTTATAAGGTACATCTGGCTAGTACCAGGTAGGACCTCCTTTTTTCCCAAGAACCATTTAAAGGTTTGACAAGCCTTTCTGCACACTCCTGTTGTCAGGGGTGGACTAACTTCTCTGGGGCCCCAAGGCTGACATGCCATTGGAGATATTTTTGGAGCCAAAAGAGAAAGTATATTGAATAATAAACAATGGGACAACAATAAAATGCTAATCAAATGGTAATAGCGATTTTTTTTTTTGCTGATGGGGGGGCGGGTTGATCAAATATAAGAACTTTAAGAGTAACTTCAGCACACGTGCGGTCTTCGGTTGTCAGAAAAAATGCTGAGAAAATTTGAAGTCCTTGCAGGTTTGAAAACTTTGTGTCCTTTATGCCTTCATGGGATCTCTGTTCAGTGGGAAATGTGAAAGGGGTCCAGTCATGCCGAATCCTTGGATGTTTCAAAGCCCATTATCTCCGTTTCCCAAATATTCTCAGACCGAGGGACGAGCTGGGTTTGCAGCTCCTGTCGATTAAACCTAATCCCGCAAAGATGTAAGGCGCTGTCACAAACACGTCAGCGGCGAATGGACAGCTAATTCACATGCCATGGTTCTTAGAAATATCAGCCGAAGGTTGAAGATGCATCCAAGCATTTATTGATTAAAGAAAAACAGTAAATAACCCTCTTTCTTTTTATGGTCTAGGATAATATGTAAATTGAGGCATCTGTCAGGGTGTGACACGGATGATTGTTCAAGCAGCAGCTGTGAGGTGATCTTGTGCATATTGAATGACATAATAAATCTTTCAGTTGTTGTGCTGAAATATTCCAGATGTTCCTGTCCCCAGAACCCAATCTTACACAGAAAATGGACATGTGATAGCAGAACCACAACCTTTCAGCTCTTTCGAAGATCATAGCATATTAATGGATGATAAGGTGGCATGATGTGACTGTTGAGGATCATGCGGATAATGACTTCTTTCATTTGACAGCCAGCGTCATTCTCTCTGTCGCATTAGGACATCGTCTGTATCTCCCTGCGCCATTCTTCAGTCAAACATTCGATTAAGCCAAACCGTCTCCAGTTACTCAGATGTTAGGTGACATTTTCACTCACCCTTTTTCAGTGGCAGCTTTGGAACGTAATCCTCAAAGCTTTCCGCGATAGCCTGGCGGGACCCGGAAACTGCGATTGGCCTTTTCATTGATGACTCCGCATCTACCTGGCTTTGTGTGGTTAAACGAATCCCATCCTCACAGTTTTAAAAATGCAAAGTTTAAAGATTGTTTATTGATTTCTGTTTAAGAACCACCTTGTACCATGCCCTGTAACATGTATGAGAGTAGAGGGGAATGCCTCTCCTGAATCACTGGGTGAGCGTCTTGTCTCTCACAGCATACTCACACGGCACAGTCACTTAGCATACTCACACGGCAAAGTCACACAGCATACTCACACGGCAAAGTCACACAGCATACTAACATGGCAATGTCACATACCATACTTGCACAGCATACTCACACGGCAAAGTCACACAGCATACTCACTCAGAGTAATAAGCTGCTCAGGCTCTTTCAGCTGGATCACAGAGCCGAGACTCTGCCCCGAGCCATGTTGGCGCTTTGGGCAAAGCCTGGATATGCATCCAGTCTTTCATATCAGTCTGACTTGGATATGAAGATTCATTTTTGACTAGCAGGAGTGTCACTAGACATTTATGAAAAGGGGGGGTAAGCCTGTTCTAGGGGTGCGTAATGGAAATGGCCCACATTATTTACACCAAATAGTATACATTTAAAGCCCCCTTCCCTGCTGACCACTTGCTGGCATTATGGGGGGGAGGGGGGGCTGTATGTGACCCTCTGTTTATCAGAGCAGCAATGCCATTCAGTTCCACAGAGGGTATCTGTCAAGTTATTGCCCAAACGTACATAAAACATAACCTCTACAATATCCCAGAATGTGTAGAAAAGAGTAATACAAGAAAATAAAATTAATTTTATTTATTCATTTAGAAAAAGAATGGCGCTCAAGTGGGATTAGCACCCTGAACACAAGAGCATGTGCCACCCGTATAATAATAGTAATAATAATAATAATAATAAATAATAATGAGGATTTATGTTCAGTTATCCATTAAGAAGTGCAACAATGCATGAAAGTGCTGTCGGCAGGGGTGTATACAAAATGAATGTAGGGGGCATTTTGACTGTGATGCTGGCAAAGATTATGCTAATGACGACGCCTCAGAAAGGCCACCGCCTTGCAGATACTTTTAGAGGCATGACAATAAATCAGTCACTGCTCGTCTCATCTCCCGTTAAAATCCAAGCTACTGACACAGTGCCTAAAGTCACGGTCAGGGTTAAAATGGCCTGTTCCGAGCCTGCGTGTCAGCTGTGTTTGGTAAGGAGAAGTGATCAGGAATTGCTTCCATTTCCATGGACCCCTTTACTGTAAATGTAAATCCTCACAGTGATCACTAACACACTCCAGAAAGGCCTGTGGGCTGGAAACAGACTATGGCACAGCCTGACCTTTTTAAAGTTTCTGTTCAGTCAAATAAAAGCATAGGGCACAATTAACCTCAATCAATCCAGCTGATGACGTTAGGAAGGAGAACGTGACATTATTAAAGAAGCATTATGTTTCACACAACACAATTCTGTTTGGCAAGTTGAATAGTTTGACCTTTTTTCCCTTCATTTCCTTTCCCTAATGATTGCTTACCTGGCCATACAATCATATTACCCGCTCTTCCCCTGGCCTTTTTGGGTTCTACCGGGTTGTAGTGCGTTCAGTGCCTCTGCTAAACTACATCCAATCCATCACTGTAGGCTGGCGTAAAGCATCCTGCTATCTTAGCCCTGAGCGAGCGACTTCCCCCGCATCATTTCGGTAAACGCCCAGCTGTGAAAGCTTACAGAAAACGACGGTGTGCCCGGGCCTTTTCTGAAGGGGTACGCTGCTTTCCCCTTTCGCTGTCGTCTTGGCTTTCCTGAACGAGCCCGGTGCCATCCGTCTGCTTTTGTTTGGACTCCGCCTGTCTTTAAGCTACCAGTGTCATATCTAGTGTTGAAACATAGGCTTCTGGTGAAGCAGGGAAGGAAAAGGCAAAAGAATTGTAATGATTGTAACTGTCACTGAGCTGCCCTTTCACCTGAGAGCGCACATCTGTTTGCTCTTAAGCGTATAATTAGCCTGCTGACTTCAGATGCCTGTTCATATCTACTGAACTAAAGTTTATCTCCAACCTTAATGAAACCCCACTGGGTCTCCCCATATGTCTGGCATCGCTGACTGCTGAACTCCTCGAGCTAAAGGTTCGATATTTCCTTATCCACACGCATCGCTGACAGGCATTGGCTGACGGGGGTAAGCAGTATCGCAGAAGCTCTTCGAGCTCCCAGGGGGAGAGGGGTGGCTGTGTAAATCAGCCGTTTCCCCATCTCCCCACGGCCGCCTCAAACCGCCAGCTGAAAAGAAGCTTTTGGTGCCATTTCTGGTTAATCCCTGTCCCCACGACATCAGCACACCAGTGACAACTGTGAACAAATAGCTGTTTATTTCTGGCTGTCTTGCACTCTTTTATCCAAAGGAGATAAATTTATTTCTGTCTTTATCTTTGTAATACTTTGTAATTCTGGATTTCATTACATGTTTAGTTATCACATTAAGGGCTTAATAATAGATAAAGAAAAGGCAAATCTAGGCAATTAGCATGAATCGAATGCATTAAATAGCGGGGCTTCGGATATTAAAGCAGAGAGAGCCTGTGAAATGCGAGTGTGTATTACAGGACTTGCTGACTTCAATCTACCGCACTGTCAATAAATTAGCCTTTAAAAGCTTTTCCAGAGATAGGGCTGAAGTGCAGAAGCCTGCTGGTGTCCTATTGCACCGTCAGTGGGGTTGGAACAGCATCGTTTGTTCACAGGAAAAGGTCGAGAGCTACAGTCCATTAAACATTATTTATTTACTTGTGATTTTTAACATGATACACTGTGTGGCCGTTATTTGCTTTTTACTTATTTTGTTTGTTTTTTTTAATAAACCAAAGTTGGAAGAGTGGGACATAAAAAGTGTGTGTGTGTTTTTTTTAAGTTTGTTGGGGGGGGGGGGGATTATGTGACTGGGGTTTTCAGCTTGATTGCGTCCACATGTACCTCCTTCCCAAAGGATTATTTAGAGCTGTTTACTGGCCGGGGCTCTGGTTGTGGGTTCCGAGGTGCCCTGCTGAAGCTGTGCTTGTGGCTTGGTCTTTCAGCTGCTTCCTCCTGTAATTCCCATCTCGTGTTTCTCTTGATGCTTGGAGTGGCTTAGCGGTGGCTAGCTGATGTTGCAGCGAGATGCACAAAGCAGATGTGTGCTGTATTTCAACGTAATGACAGTGAGTGTGTCACATTCTACTGTTTTATTAGGTATAAGCTCAGAATGTTAACGTTCTAATTCAAATTATACCTCTGGGTCCTGGTAACTGGCCTTTTCCTAGCGATTGACATTTTAAAATTGAAGGCACTTGGCTTTCCGCTAATGTGATTTTTACCTTCTGAGACGATCTGTGTAACTGGCCACTGCAGTTTGCTCCTTTTGATATTTTATCTGATTCTCTTTTGATAGCTCAGAGGTGCCATTTATCTTAAGATTTCACGTCTGCTCGTAAGGGCCTCAAATAAGTTGAAAGCACCAACCGCTATCATGGGCCGGCCTGCTTGTGCACGCTGGAATGGGTGAGGGGGGGATGTAGTAGTGGCCTCTTAGAGACTAAGGGAGAGAAAGGGTGAAAACTACATACAGCAGGCAAGCTGGGCTGAGCTTACTGCCAATCCTTTACTGGGACCAATCAGGCTCATTGCCATTTATCAATTAATCAACTTCTCTAGCAGTTTTCAGTTTTAGACCGATGTTCAAATTCGGCATTTTACTAATTTTGGGGGGGGGGGGTGAAACCCATATATAGAAATATTACATCACTTAAACATGATATGCAGTTTTTTGGGAGGTTAAATGGTCCAACAGCTTCTGAAACATTTCTAGCTGTAATTTCTAAACGGCTGTGGATAATTAAGTCCACAGTGGAAAAAGATGAATTCTCCCAGATAAGGATCACTCCTTTATACTGTACAGAGATAATGTGTTAATGCAACTATTTTAGGCTTTGATCCCTGATGAACATCTTCACTCTTATTTTCCATTTCTGCACAAATGTAATTTTGGTAAAAAAGACCCATAAGGCTGCTTTGAAGGAGTCTGACTGAACCATGATACTGCTTTAAAGGAGTCTGATTGGACCATGATACTGCTTTAAAGGAGTCTGATTGGACCATGATACTGCTTTAAAGGAGTCTGATTGGACCACAATACTGCTTTGAAGGTATCTTATTGGACCATGATTCTGCTTTATTGAGTAGGCTTATTGAGTTGCCCAATCTAGCCCAAATGCGGTCATGTAAACAAGTTGTATTTGCTGCCTTTTGCCGCTCCGTGTTGCCTGTGAGGGGTGTGTGTTCCTGACAGCAGTGACAAATGGCTCGGGGAGAGCCTTGTGAGGAGATTAACTCCACATTGCCGCTGTGAGGAGGCTTGACATGACTGCATGTGGGTGGTCGTGCGACCGCTAGCATGAGCAAACGCCAAGATCCCTGGAAATGTCCCTCACTCCCACAGAGCTTTTTCTTTGTGGTACTCTATTGCCTTTATTTTCTCCTTAGTGATGCCCTGGGTCACGGTGATCGCTGGCTGGGTCATACTGATTGTCCTGCTAGTGCCTACATGCTGGCCAAGCTATGTGTGACAGAACACAATCATGCTTCCTCTGAGAACTCTCGGCAATAAACATTTTGAAAACCACAGGATTTTCAGATCACACCTGATAGGACTGGAGTTGATTTGATACCTTAATTATGGGATTATTTTCCATAGAAACTCATTAGGGGACCTGAACACTTCAGGGATCACAATGGGCCTGCTGATGGTCCAGTGCTGTTTGGGAGGTGGACCTTTAACACCAGGGGTTGCACCTTTCATCAGCCACTTCTGTAAAAACAACCGGCTTTATAAACAAATGCAGACCATCAAATGTGTTCATTCCTTTATACACAAGTTTTGTGTGTCTGCAGCAACATGATTGCATCACCCTGCACAAGTCATGAACTGCGGGGCCTCTTTGGTTAATCCAATCAGTCACTGCCCTATGCCGGGTGATGAAGGACCTCTTCCCATTGCACTAGTCTCATCCTAAAAAAGTCTCATCCAAAAGCCTAAATGTTACATGGTGGCCACCAAGACTGACTGTGGCCTGCAAAGAGATCATGCTCCTATAGCCTGTTTAATGCCCACCAGCTCCATTCGTGAGATCCCTAACCCTACTAACACGCATCAGGTGACTTCCTGGTATTAAATTAAAGGTGATATATTTGCCCCGGGAATAGCCCAGGTGATGGCGCTTTGCTTGGGAAAAGGCGGTATGATTCCCGGGGTCGTCTTTTGTGGTATTCTGTTGACCCTCTACTGGAGAAGCTGAATATCCTAGTAGCGTCTGTCTGCAGACCAAACCTGTGAGCAAACCTCCCCTGGCAGTAAATCTCGTCTGAGGGTAAGGAGATGATGCATGGGATTATGGCCTTTGTAATTTGGTGTAAAGGTTTTTGCTAAGACTAAATACCACTGCCCGTTTTAAAAGCATTTTCTCCCTGCTAACATTATGTATTTCACTACTGAGCATTTATTGAGATGTAAAACAGTGAAGGACTTCATTAATCACCTTTTATGTGCATTATTTTAAAATAATCACTATGATCTTTTGAAAAAAACGTTTTTGCCAGTTAAGGACTTTTTATGACAATATGTTTGCTAAAGATGACTTAATCACTGTGTATGAAATGTTTCAAAACATTTCCGTTAATTGAATTTACTGTCATTGTTCTAGCATATATTACTACACATGCATGCATATTATTAGCCCTTGTTTGAATGCAATTGTACCAGATGTTACAGGTTTACCAGTGAATGATTTATTTTATTAATATTTATCAATTAATAAAAGTACATGTGTACAAGAGTACAGGGTAGGTGCAAATGGGTAAATAATATTTGGTGTTACTTGGGGTTGGCATCATAATTTCTGCTAATAAAATGTCATTAATTGCATAAGCGCTGGAACAGAGGTGCAAGTTTGAACAGTGTGGGGGGGGCAAAGGGAACAATGGGAGTATTTGCAACAGGTCTCACAAGGTTTCAGTGCTGGCACATACCCTGCCTTCCATATGTGTGTGACACAATCGTTTAAAAAGTGTGATATTTAAGGCATGATACAGTATAGATACATTTCTGGCCTATAATATTTTCTTATTCATGCTGTATTATTCATAGTTAAATCCAAAGAAAACTTAATATTAGACAGTGATGGATCATGCATCATAAACAGAAAGCTGATATCATCGAACATAAATTACTTTGCGGGGGAATTAATTTGCATCTCAGATTTACAGATGTTCTCCTTAGTGTTTAGTTCAACACTGTATTCATAAGTGCCGCACTAACACAGGCCTTTCACGATTAAAGCCTCCAATATCTCCATCTCTTCCATGCATGTCATTTATGTCATTCCCTTATCCTACTGACAGCAGGTTTACTCACAGCTGAGGTCTGCAGCCAGACCGTTTTGCACAGATGAGGTCTGCAGTAAGACCTTTTTGCACAGGTGAAGTCTGCAGCCAGATGATTTTTGCACAGGTGAGGTCTGCAGCCAGATCCTTTTGGAATATCCTGGTGCTCTTCAATCAGGCATTTATTTTATTTAGCATACACTTTTTTATACAACTGAGTGGAAATGATCTGTGTCAAAAATCATAGATACATGAATGAAAAAGATCCACCCATGTTTGTGAGGTAAAAGGGTCTCTTAAAGAACATGAGTAAATACAGGAATTATTGGTAATAACCTGCTCAGGAAGAGCTGAATAAGGCAGCCATGAGTGTCCCTTCATCTTCCCAGTAAAAACTAATGGGAGCCAAATTAATTTATTATGCTAATTAACTAATTAAAATGTATAAAAAGCAGAAGGAAGGCTCCTTTCACCTCTGTTCTTTTTTGTGGTTTCTGAGTGTGTCCCACTGCGATGGGTCAGCACCCCCATCCTGGGTTGTTGTGTCCCACTGTGATGGGTCAGCACCCCCATCCAGGGTTGTTGTGTCCCACTGCGATGGGTCAGCACCCCCATCCTGGGTTGTTGTGTCCCACTGTAATGGGTCTGGATCCCCTCCTGGGTTGTTGTGTCCCACTGCGATGGGTCAGCACCCCCATCCTGGGTTGTTGTGTCCCACTGTAATGTGTCTGGATCCCATCCTGGGTTGTTGTGTCCCACTGCGATGGGTCAGTGCCCCATCCTGGGTTGTTGTGACCCACTGCGATGGGTCAGCACCCCCATCCTGGGTTGTTGTGTCCCACTGCGATGGGTCAGTGCCCCTTCCTGGCTTGTTGTGTCCCACTGCAATGGGTCAGTGCCCCATCCTGGCTTGTTGTGTCCCACTGCGATGGGTCAGCGCCCCCATCCTGGGTTGTTGTGTCCCACTGCGATGGGTCAGCGCCCCCATCCTGGGTTGTTGTGTCCCACTGCGATGGGTCTGGGTCCCATCCAGGGTTGTTGTGTCCCACTGCAATGAGTTAGTGCCTCATCGTGAGTTGTTGTGTCCCACTGCGATGGGTCTGGGTCCCATCCTGGGTTGTTGTGTCCTACTGCAATGGGTCAGTGCCCCATCCTGGCGTGTTGGGTCCGACTGCGATGGGTCTGGGTCCCATTCTGGCTTGTTGTGTCCCACTGTGATGGGCCTGGGTTCCATACTGGGTTGTTGTGTCCCACTGCAATGGGTCAGTGCCCCATCCTGGGTTGTTGCCTACCTTGCGCCCATAGACTCTGGACCTCCCCGTGACTATGAGTAGGACAAGTGGTTTCAGAAAATGGATGGATGGATGGATGGAGTGTTGGTCTTAGCAGCGAACTCTTTGAAACAGTAAACAGACCCTGCAGATAGCCCCATCCGGTGAGTCAAGGACATCGTTTATGTGCTCCATTTTTGTGCCTGATTAAATAAACGAAGGATTGCCGCCTTTCAGACTGCGTAATATCACTTTCTGATAGGTTTACGCAGCAGCTGAGTCTGTGTGTACAGCAAATGGCAGAGAGGGCAAAGTGAACATCATGTGACAGATGTTCGGCTAGCCAGTTGTTAAGCCGGCAATTTCCTGAAGCTGCTCTGTGTTCATACATTCAGTTTCCCACTGAGACTGGAAACGGCTCCTCTCATAGCATCAAAATATTATATGTAATATATAACTGTGGATCCATCCATCTTCCTACCTCTTATCTATGGATGGGTGAATAGCAGGGGGCAATAAAAGAATACGTGTTTCTGTACAATGTCTGTACCTGCTGTGGGCCGTAGACGTTCGCCTCAACCTTCCCATCCACCCTCCATCCTTCTAAAGAACTCCCCCTCTTTTCCCACTCTGTGCTGCTAAGCTCATTTGTTTACATCATCTTTACTCTCAGCCGCATGCGTCAGGCACGAGAGTCTGAGCCACACTCCAGCTGCTTTACTCACCAGAGCAAGGCAGCATTCGCCACGCCGTTGCAGCGAGAGAGGGCCCGTACCGCCTCGGTTATCGGCCCTCTCCCACAGCCAGCGAGAGGGAGCTAAGCTGAAAGAGGACCAAAGCTTCCAAGCCTCAATCCAGCATTTAGATTGTGGTTCATCTGTAAGGGCCTGCTGGTGCTGAAATGAAAGTTTATGAAATGAAAGTAATGACTCTCCTCGTCATTAGTTCTGTTAGCTTTTCTCCCCTTTTCAATTACCTATAAGAACAAATAACAATCAATGGAAGGGGAAGAGGAAGATAAGTCGACAATCAGCTGCTGGCAGGCAGAACAGGCCTTACCGTAATGTGCTCCTGTGATACATTATTAAACGAGCTGTTTGTTTACTCAGTGAAGCGTAAAAGGGGCCCTACTTAACCAATCACAGTCACCATCAGACCCATGCAGCCCCTCACCCACTTACCAGAAGGTCTCTGTCTGCTTACTCTCAGCCTCCTATTATTACAGGCTATGTTTGTGATTTTTTTTGACTTTGCTCTGTTTTTCCTGTCCCTGTTCAAGTAAGAACCTTAATATTATCCTGGAGCTGAGGTATTATTTACACACCTCGAAATTATTTTTCTTGAGGCAGATTTAATTTGATTAAAAACTGCAAACTTTCATAACCAACAGCAGGGAACAAAAATCAGTGCAGTAACTGTCGTCAGCTCCAGCCTGCTGTAAATCACCTTTAAAAGAATAATCTGTATAGAGCTGTGGAAGCAGGCTGAGCTGTCTTTTCATGTTGATAGTATAAAGTAAATCAGATAAAGCAAGTCAGAAATAGCAGGACATCACAAAACTCAAAAGTCAGAATCAGAAAATGGAGAGGCTCCAGTATCTCCAGGCTCCAGCATCTCCTGGCTCCAGCGTCTCCAGGCTCCTGTATCTTCAGGCTGTGTGATGATGACCAGGCTGTAGACATTAATGCTCCAAAGCTTCCTGCCTGGTCAAAATATGATCTCCTTAATGCTGAGCAGGGCTTTAGCTGAGCAATAACTGCTGTATATTGTTGCTGATATGATACCGGCGCATTACGGGAAGTGGACGCCTCGGCTCCAAGATCCGCCAAGTAATCCCCGTTTGCTTTTTTATTAAACCACATTTCGCCCCATGCCGGGATACAGGAGGACGTTTCACTCTGAGGCCATGTGCTTTTGTTATAAATCATCTCAATGCAGCTAAATATCTTTGATAAAATAACGACTGTCTGCTTGGGAGGGTCTCTCTTCTGACCAGTTCAGTGGGCTGCCATTAAGGATTATGGCACCAGGTGAAATATCTTTGCAGTGAGATACTGCAGCAATGTGCTGAACAGAGAATGTTTCTGCTCAGCCCAGAGGGTCTGAACTCAGGCGCGTGAACAGCACAGATACCCTCACTGTTTGCCCACCTTTCCGGGGATTAAGAGTTTTGGGACAACCTAAGCCACATTTGTGTCAGCACTGGAAACGAAAAAACAATAAAGCCACCCTACCAATTCTTCCAGCAGCACTGTACACAGAGAGAAATAATGTCTAAATGGAGTCAAGCAAAAGCACCCAAAATTAATTAAGGAGTAATAAAAAAAATGCAATCTCAGTGCAAATGTTTCCAATGCTAAAACTAATTTCGCATGATTGGAAAAAGACCCCCAAAGAATGGAGTTCCGCACAATATCAGCCCTGAAATTGCATTTGCAAAATCGTAAAGCTTTTGCATTCTTAATGTGATAGTGGTGCTTCCTCTCAAAAGCAGCTGTTCACCATCCAGAAGCAGGGGGGCGCTAAGACGGATCTGCCGTCAATATTAATGAAGGCGCCTCTGCTTCTTTTGTTTTACTTTTTGACTGGGTTTATTATAAATGCCAGAAACACCGATCGGCATACCGCCCAGATCTGCCACTATCATGCCAGCCGAAGGCACGCACCCAGCAATGTGTGTAAATAATTGTTTAATTAAAATCTTAATTAAATAAGACTGGGGATGCTTGGCTAGGGGGTTACTTGAAGCTGATCCCACACTGCACTGAGCTCACTGCATTTTACCATATTTGTATTTGATTATTTATCTGGGCCTCATTGTTTTTTTGAATGGCCATCATTTCTAATCAGTTATACATAGTGTGAAATCAGTGACAGTTGATGTACATGTTAGTCATCCTCATTCATGTATTAACACACGGTTTCTTATGCCCAGCCCATGGAGTCAGTATAGCGTGTCTTTAATGTGTATTTGATTACAGATCCATTCCTTTCCGCTATTCTATAGTCATTTTTTAAGTAGGTGGTAGGAAATGTTCAAGCTCTGAGTTATTGGTAATGCATTAATACATCGCAATGTGTAATACTACTACTACTACTAATACTAATATAATACTAATAAATACTACTAATAAAGAATATTACCTGTTTTCCTTCAGATAATCCATGCATGATGACGGAGAATGAAGGTACCTCCTTGCTTTTTGACCAATGGGTTGGAGATTGGGGGAGGGACTGGTGGCGTGTCACTCCAGCATTCAGATTCCAGGGCAGGGGAATACCCCCATTATGGCAGCATTCATGCCCAGTTCTACATATTTACTCTAGCGAAAGAGTTCGCTGCTAAGACCAACACTCCATCTATCCATCCATCCATTTTCTGAATCTACACACAATACACATTGCTTGGGTTTCATATACAACAACATTAGCCTTTCTACACAGATCCCAGTCAATCCTCAGTAACACCATAAATCTGCAGAGAGCCTTTTTGCTGCCATATAGAATATTCTCCGCCTGGTGTTGGAGGTGGGGGTGGGAGGGGCTCTCACACACATACCCGTCCATTACAAAGCAAATGACCAGAATTGTCCTCTCTGCATTTCACACAGTTTTTGCATTCCATTAATTTTAGCTTTTATTTTATACCTTTCCTCCGTTAAATTGCAATCTTGTCTGCACTATGTTTACCGGTGAACTATTATTGTCAGGCACTCTGTTTCTGAATATGTAATATTTACCATGAAGACAAGGCAGCAGTGGTGGGGGGGTATAGGGGAGAGCAGGAAGAGTGTGCTCCTCTGTAGGTGCTTCCTTGGCTCTCCTTCCTTAGAGCGAGGTGTGTCACCTCCTTCTCTGTAAGTGGCCTGGCAGTGGGATGCTGTCACACATCGCCATGTAACTTTTGACATTTGCTCTAGATGCCATCATTGGGTTCAGTCATCCAGCTGAGGGCAAAGAAATCCAGATGTGTACAGCTGGAAAAATGAGCCGGATCTGCGAAGATGAGGGGTGCAGAATGATGCACGCCATTAGGAACTGTCCAACATAATCTCAGCCTGAAGACCAATTTAATCTAAACCTCTACCTGAGATTAACATGAACCTGAACCAAATCTTAATTTAAACCTGAAAATACTTTTAGGAACATGTCAAACAGCAATAATTTATAAGTTTCCCCTATAAGACTGGATATATTAATCCTGAAAATATGTCGTAACTGCAACAGTTTTTACCATATCCAGCTAATATAATTTGATCATTTCCTAGACATTCTCTAACCCTGTTAGATGTCTGTACAAGAAGCTTGTACATTCTCAAAGCTGAACATTTACATTTAGCTATTTTATTCAGCAATAATGCGTGTGACATTACTCCAGTAATATCTGTATTTATAAATGTCATGATGATTATTTTTGAGATGCCTTCATTAATTAGCAGGGCTGTGTCTGTCACACAATCTTTTCTGAAGGGAAAAGGCCAGAATATGACTGCTAGCAAGATATTACGCCACTGAATTGCAGGGGCAGAATTACGAGTGCGGCTGTTCATCCATGTCAGACCGCAGAGGAGTATTATAAGTGTATGTTTTAAACACTAACCTACCAATACATAAGCTTTATTGTATCTATACAAGTGTTTTAATAATAATAAAAATCCATGGGTAATATATCCAAGTGTCCCGGTGTTCCTATAGCTTGCACTTGTTCGCTTTGCAGCATTTCTCAGTTGTAAACATTTGCACGTGTAAACTCCACACCATGACGTCACTTCTGCACAGCAGAGCACCATTCGTCATTGCTTGACACAAATCAGAGTGGTTTAGTAGGTTTATGCAAATACTGTTGCACACTATTTGGCAGAATTTTTAGTTGCTTTTGTCCTTTTGGTCAAAATAAATTATGTAGTTTCCCATTGTAATAATTTGACACCCAAAACTAAAAATTTAAGTGATCATTATGTTAGCTACCACATGCAAAACAAGTTAACCAAGCTTTCAAAATGATTTAAAAATATATTCCACAAATTGCAGAAATGCCGCTGTTCTGTTTTTGGTTCACAGAGTATTTTGTGATTTTGTTGTCATTTTGTTGTTCTTGTGTTCCACAGTGCTGGGTGATTTTTTTGTTTGCTATTTTACTGTGTCTTGAGATCTGAAAATATTACATGTGCATGCGAGTGCGTTCTCTTGCCAGTGAACTTCACATACTGTGATGTAGAGCCTTGAAACTGGTACCTTTGACATCAATAAGTATCATTTTGGTAAAGGAAAATGATCGGTCAGTGACAATGAGAAAGTGGGATCCAACTGTCTTTCAGAATTGTGAAGCTATATTCAGGTGTTGACGCAAGTACGCGCCGTTTAAACCGTAAAATGAGCAGCAGTTTCTTATTTTAACAGTGCAAATGCACATAGGCGTATAAATGCATTTGCGCTATTATGATGAAATTACTGGGCGTTATAAACTTTACTATTTACACTATAATTTCTTGTCATAGCTGCATAAATAAGTACACATTTGCACTGTTATAACAAGAAACCGCTGCGCGGGGGTTGGCGTAAGTGGTATGTCTGCACTGCAAGTACCACTTATGTCAACCCCTGCTTATATTGACATTTTGACAATGCATCTACGCATTTTGAGTTAGCTGTTTTGGATAAGCTACAGGCATTTGCCGCTAAACCATAGTGTTGTGCTATATGCATTGCTATATGTATGAGTTTTGAGAAATGCTTTTATAGTCTGGCTTCACGAAATGAGCCAAAGCAATAGAGAAAAGCTGTAATTATGATCGCACATGAAAGCCTTGCCTTTTCACTTTTTATGTATACTTCATGGAAATTTAAGGCGGGAGATGGTTGGTGGTGCTAAACAAGGAATACCAATGCTACATAGACCTGATGGAGCTATTGGCGCTGTGAGAAGACTTATTTCCCATGATGCCTCATTTATTTATGCATGATAAGAAAAAAATATTTGTGTGAACAATTTGGCCTCTTTATACCACTGATACTATAAATAAATAGAAAAACAGGAGAGTCCTCCAGGGCCTGACTGATTTATTCTGATCTGGGAAGTCTGATTCCTCTGTGGTAAGTACAAATATTTACACATGCAAGACAGCGGCGGCCATAGAGCAGGAGGCAGCGAGCAGCCAAATATCAGATGTTACCATGAGTGACAGCCGCAAAGGTCAGGATTTCGAATCCCCAGAAGGCCTGGAGCATGAAGGCCTGGCGGGAAACCAAATGGGGCTGCCAAACGCCACCGTGCTGACTCAGGCAATCACACACAGCGGCAGGAGAATTGGTGGCCCAGGCAGCCTCTGCAGAAGGTTCCAGAACAATGCTGGCACGCTAATAGACATAGCCAATTTATTCTCGACGCATAAATAATTCATCTTAAAGTATGCTTATTGATGTAGTCCAGCATATAAATATTAATACCCAGACACTTTTGAAGAAAGAGTTAAGGAAATTAATATTGCATTATTAGAGACTAGAGTAAAGCTTTAAGAAAGTGTCTGGTGTCACAAACATCCATAATTGTCATTAATCACCCCCTGGAAAAGAAAGCAAAGATCCATAATTAAAACCCACTTACAAACACTTTATCTATAATTGAATGACCTGGCATTGTTCCCTTTGCATGGTACTTGCATAAAGGTTCATATATTATAAAAGGAATTTAATCAGTAGGTCCCTTTATGTTTATTGTGGAATAAGTGTAACATTGTTAGCCGATTACTGGACAGTTTAAGCAGAAAGTGAGTCTAGCAGGATGGGCTCCTGTGCTAAGCTTTATTGATCACAGACTCTGGGCGATAAATCATCGTACGCCTGTTATGAGGAGAGTACCTATACATGCAGCAGTCAGGTGACATTCACTGGACATGCGGCACCTTAGTGCTTAGTGCTTGCACCACCAAAGCTCAGGGCCACTCCGTCGTTCTGTGAGCTGTCAGCGCTGAGAGAAAACGATTTCGTGATTAATGGAAATGAGCAGTGAATACATCAGGGCTTTCTCGGACTACTCGCACCTCACAGGCACGGCCACCCACCCCGATCATACGAGGCTCCATTACTCAGCTAATGTTGGGCAACATGGTGAAAATGGCCAGGCGTGTGGTGTGGACCGCACTATTCATCTCCGGAAATGTATGAGGGACACGGCGGACCTGAGATACCGTTCCATCCCATCCCACAGGGCATTGCCTGTTTCGGCTTATGATTGGCTGAGTGGCTAAGCGGGGGCCTTCACGATGGAGGGGAGGGGGTAGACCTGGTACTGCCTGATAGAATGGTATTCTCGTATCCTGCTTGACTGAAAGGCTGTCTTTTGTTATTCCTGACAGGTCTGTGTAGCTGAAAGCTAGGGCTTGTGATAGCGTTGCTCTCTCCTAAGGCTTCAGGTGACTCAGCTGGTCATCTGTAAGAAGCGGTTACATTAGAGGGTATAATTCATCTCTGAAAATGAACACAAACATCCCATAACCAGGATAATGCAGTCTGCGACAAACATCAGGGAAACCAGCAAGACTCGTAAAAGGATTCATGGCTCTACAGGACCCTGACAGAGTGCATCTGTGGCCGGAAAAATAATTTGTGGCTGGTTAGAATATATGCAACTAACTCCTATCAGTGCCCAAGCCTGCAGTGGGCAAAGCATGGCTTATGATAAAACATGCACATAGAATGAATACAGCCAAGGAAAGCCTACGGTAGCCGTTAGAACTGTCAGAATAAAACCAATGCGTGCTCACAGTACTCCATCCATCGACCCCGCTTAAAAGGGTGTGGATCCCTTAGGATGAAGTTAAACAAACATAGATACCTCACAAGTCAGGCCACGGAAGCATCTTTTCTTAATGTCTCAGTTGAGTCAGGTCACTGACTTTCTCCATGTTAAATTCAGAGGGAAAATTTAAAGCAAAAGTCTGGTCAAAGAAAGAATGACTGTCTCTGCACGTGTGTGTGATGGGGCGTGTGCACGTGTGTGTGATGGGGCGTGTGCACGTGTGTGTGATGGGGCGTGTGCACGTGTGTGTGATGGGGCGTAGTGCTGCCCACAGGAGGTGGCAACGCTGCAAAAACCGAAATTTACTGGAAACTTCCTCATCAAAGTGCCTGGCGGCCGTGTCTTATGAACCTTTCCAGCAAAACGCCCAGCTAAGATAACTGCAAAAACAACGACTCGGCAATAAAACAGCTGAAGGGCAGTAGGAAATAAGACCAGTTCCCAGTTGCTGATATCCCCAGGAATTCCTGACAGATTGGGTTTGGGCATGTTCAGAGCAGATGGCCATAAGATGGCCACGTGCTCTGGAAGGGTGGATAAAATTGTGTGAGAAACGCTGACGTCCTCAGAGTCCTCAGCTGTGTTGAGCCTGATACATCTGTGTTTATTATATCGCGCCTGCTTTTTAAGAGTGGCGTGCAATATCATGAATATATGTATATAGAGACGTGGACAAAATTGTTGGTACCCTTCTGCTAAAGAAAGAAAAACCCACAATGGTCAATGAAATAACTTGAAACTGACAAAAGTCATAATAAATAAAAATGTACTTAAAATTAACTAATGAAAAAAGTCTCATTGAGATTTACAGAAATCGCGTGATTGCACTGATTTCCTCAAAAGGTCGCACAAAAAAATATTAAGTTACCATCATTTTTGTCCAGGCCAGTTTCAATAGTTTTTAAAACGATTCTTTTGAACCACAATTCAAAAGCAATGTCTGATTTTTTTTTAGTTAATTTTACATAATTTTTTATTTATTATTACTTTTGTCAGTTTCAAGTTATTTCAGTGACCATTGTGGGTTTTTCTTTTTTTAACAGAAAGGTACCAACAATTTTGTCCACGTCTGTATATATGCAGTTTATATAAACATAAGCGAGTGAATGAGTGAATAGCATTTCCCTGCAGACTGCACACAGCCTCGTGCTCACAGGATGCCCGAGACAGCAAACGCAGAGAGCAGCTGTTGCATGTCTGCCGACTGCATGACTCCTGAATGTCTGTCGCCCTGTAGCTGCATAACTCCTGGCTGTGACTCCTAACTCCTCGGGGGGCATGCCAGGTGGATACACTGTCCCCAGGCTGGGGGAGGATCCAAGTGCATAATGTGAGCAAAACGCTCAGCAAAACGAAATGACCTTTGGGGATGTGTTCATCCCCGCTGTCGGGGGTGCCATTGTGCAGCTGGATGTCCTCTCTAAAAACGGACAGCCCTTGAATCCCGGAAGAACAATGCCAGCCCACTCTTTCCTGAAAAAAAGCGTATTGATACATCTCTCCTTTGTTTCTTATTGGGTTTCTGCTCATAGGTTTTAATTTGGCAGCATTTTGTCATGTTCTTCTGGCATTATTCTCATAAAGGTTATACGTTCAGTATTACCGTTTTACCCAATTGCTACAATAATGAATTCACTTTTGCAAAAGTCAGCACACAGTGGTCATAACATTAGTTTATGTGGCTAAACTGTGAATCATTTCTCATTGCTTTCACACAAAATGCATTCAAAGACCAAATGCTTCAAAATTCACAGATTCCTTTCTCACTCAAAATCCACCACCATCAAAACTTGTAGAACCCATTTTGCATATGCTTTCAGGCTGTCCCCAAAACTGCTAAGCATACATTCAAAACGGAATTACAGTGGTCCCTCGTTAATCGCGGGAGTTATGTTCTAAAAATAACCTGCAATAGGTGAAATCCGCAAAAGTAGTCAACTTTATTTTTTACAATTATTATAGATGTTGTAAGGCTGTAAAACCCTTCACTACACAGTTTATACACTTTTCTTAGCATCTTCCTCTGACTTTTGGGTGCTACCGCAGGTGCCTTTGACGGTGCACAACGTTTTGTCGACATTGTTGGGGAGAAAACTTACAAACGTACAGCACAGCACTTCAGAGTCACACTGCTAGCGATCGAAGGTTTATGTAAATTTGACAAGCTGAATGCATTCTGTACTGTATGGGAGACACGGCGCGGAGGAGATTGATTGACAATGGTCTACAGCCAATCAGGATGCAGAACACAATGCGCTGTAAAAAAAAAAAAACATGCAAAATTGCACTAAAAAAAGAATCTGCGAAACTGCAAGGCCGCGAAAGGTGAACCGCGTTATAGTGAGGGAGCACTGTGCAACAATTTAATACAGTACTATCAACAGTTTCTATTGATTACCAAGACACATTTCTTGAAATTATGCTCCAATTCTCGAAACTCTAAACACAAATGCGTAACTGTACACGCATCCTCACAAACTTCAAACTTCTGTCTCAAAACCTGTACAAACTGTACATCTAAAGCAAACTCTCCCTTCAGATGTCACAAAAGCCATCAAATACACAAACACTACAAAACAGTAATTACACACTGGTGAGATCAATTCAAAACACTTCCTTAAAAACATGTCACTGCAATGAATAATGGCACTCATGGTTTTCCCCCAGAATGACCTCTTTACATAACGAGCACAATATAAAGATGCAACACATGTATACATTTCTCATTTTGAATTCCGCTATGTATTGCAGTAAAATAAACTGAAATTGAGTGAAAAGTAATTGTACTGTAAAATAAGGAACATAGAATACAATAAAATACGTTCCATGTATTTATTTACCTAATGGGGAAAAAAACACACACCCACACTCTCAGCATCTTGCCTCTGGTCTGGGTCAGCCCAAAAATTCTCATCAAAATCACAGGCAATATTAGCCCTAGCCAGGTAGCGGGGGAATAAACCCCTAGTATGCATTATCCCCCCATGGCAAGCCTCAACCATAATATCTAAACAAGCCTCCTTCATAGCCTGGAGGAGGTGACCACGGAAGTAGAGGTCTCAGTCATACAGTAGACCTTCCTCCATCCGCCATGCCGAATAAAACTCCTCTATGAAGTTTAGGAAGGGAGAATCTGCATGTAGAAAGATGTCGCTGAATCTTGGGTTGATCATGAACCAGTCACAAACAGCAACCCTGTGGAGACCCAAAGGACAAGGAAGCATGGCTACTGTGGTTGTGCTGGCTCCCTCTGGGCTAGTCGGTATACACAATCTCGCACAGTGGCATGAAAAAGTATGCAAACCTTTTGGAATTTCATGGTTTTCTGTATTAATTTGTCATGTGTGATCTGATCTTCATCTAAGTCAAGGGTATTGGGAAATATGCAAAATAAACCAGCGAACTAGGCTGGTTTTATCAAAATACTTTTTTTACGATTCACAAAACCCCACACCCAAACTTCAAAATACCTCATATATCCTGCAGAATGAAGCACTGCAACCAAAACTACATATAGAATCATCAAAATCAAACTTTTGCACTAAATGGCACACGCCATTCATATTACCAGATTTTTGTCTAACCAACTACACACTGTTGTGCATAATGAAAATCACTCTCATCTTTAGTATGATTTTCCATAATACTAAAATAGTTCAAATTGTAGAAAATTCTTCAGATTGTTCACATGCACAGTAATATTTTCAGACACACACACGTGCATTTATTTTTTATTTTTCACCAAACAAGTCGTGCAACATATGCACAGCAGATATATTTACATTGGAGTGAACAAAAATATGCTCACAAAAAACAGTAGAAAGTAGAAAGAAGAAAATGTGCAGAAAAAATATATATATTTAAAAAAGAGGCAGAAACTAGGCAGCACCTTGCCACAGAGCTTGGCTGAGCCACAGCGCCTCGTCCACATCACAGACAATATCTTCCCTTGCCAGACATCGAGGGAAGAAGCGCCTTGAGTGCCTCATCCATTCCTGAATCGCACCCACATCAATTTCATCACATGCCTCTTCTATAGCCTGCACAAGAGGCATGCGCAGGGCTGCCGGTCGTATGCCTTCCACAACCATGCGGTGAGGATGGTGGGAGGTATTGCACGAGAAATGGTGGGTGGTCAGCAAACCAATTTTGGACTGAGGCTGCATGATGAAAGGTCATGTTGTCCCATACTACAACGTACTGGTTTCTTTGATGGTCTGCATCATTCATACGCTCTGGTGGTATGGGAATGTTGTGGAGTCTGTCCAGAAATGTGAGAACATGGGCTGTGTTGTATGGTCCAAGGTTGGCATGACGGTGGAGGACACCATGCGTATTGGAGATGGCAGCGCACATTGTGATGTTCCCACCACGTTGGCCAGGAACATCTGTAAGGGCTCTGTGGACAATGACGTTTCTTCCCCTTCTTCTGATCTTTGCTAGGTTGAACCCAGCCTCACCTATGAAGATGAACTCATGTGGGATTGCATGAGCATCCATTTCCAGTACTCCCTGAAAACAAAGAACAAAAATCAGTCAATATGGTGTTATCCAGCACACTGGGAAACAATGTTGCGTGTGGTGTGCTGCAGTCAATATTGTACTTACATCCACATACTGTATGCTCATCTGAGCTCTTTGTTTCTTTTAGAGTTTCTCTCAAAAGGCACCTTATATAGTTGTTTCAGGCTGATCTGGTTTCGCTTGAGAATGCGAGCCAATGTGGACAGACAGACTCATTGAATGTTATTGAATGTGGTGCTGTCTTGGATGATGTGGCTTTGAATTTCTCTTACAGTTTTTACCCATTGCTTGAACACTATAGACACATGCTTAAACCAAAGTAACATAACTTAAAGTTGTTGCAACTATACCTTAAACAAAGTGTAACAATACCTTAAACAAAAGTGCTGCTTAGCACTTTAGTTGCAATTCTGTAACACACTCCGTCCTTTCTACAACACACTTGCTCCTGAAGACTACACACTATTTCATACAGAAGACACTTTGTTCAAAAAAGAAATCTCAGGATACCATTGGGAAAACACATCTATTTGAAAATACAAAACACATTGGGTAATTGCAACCAATCAAATACACACCTGAATGCACTTACTTGCAAAACTGAACACCAACTAGCCAACTACAAAAAGGCCTCAGTTTAGCCATTTCAATAACTTTGCAAGCATGGAAGCAGGGAGAGCTAGAGGAAGAGGTAGAGGAAGAGGAAGACAGAGAGATAGAGGAGGACGTGGTCGAAGAGCCCATGCAAGGACAGTTATTTCTGATGACATAAGAGCAACTTTGGTGGACCATGTCATAAACCATGGCCTGACTATGAGGGAAGCTGGGCAGAGAGTGCACCCTAATCTAAGCCGTTTCACCGTTTCATCCATAATAAGGACATTCCGACTGGAAAACAGGTATGTCTTCAACTCTCTACTCAGACTGTATCTACAGTATTTACAGTACTGTACCACATCACATTGCCATGTCACATTTACTGTATTTCAGGGTGGCTAATGCTCCTTTTTGAACAAAAGTAGTAGTTTTGTGAAACATACAGTGATAACTTGTTGAGATGTTTCATTACTGTGTATGGTATACACAGTAAAGTACAGTATATACAGTAATGTTTACTGTAAAAAAGCAAACCAATAACAAATTGTGGTTGCATTTTTCTACA
>JAODKN010000001.1:49739378-49754452 GCA_026774425.1 Petrocephalus zakoni | reverse complement strand
TCTGTCCCCTTCCTCTGAGAGGCTCTCGCCTCTGCAGACAGGCAGAATGCCGGGTGTCTAACCGACAGCGAGTATGCTGTGATTCTGGGGATAATAGTGGCCAAATCGCAGAGGGTATTAAGCAAGAAAGGCGTCAGTGCAGAAACAGGAGAAACCACTGTACAATCACTGAAATATTATAAGTCAATAAACAAACAATGCATACATAGGCCAATTAAGGCCAATAAAAAGGTCTCCCTCTTAAGCAGATGTGGCTCTTTTCACAGAAAAACAGGCAGTTTGATTCCGGTGTCTGTGCTGGAAACATGACCCCTCATCGGAGCCTTAGAGGAGGATGGTCAGTGTAGGCTGGCTCCCGTTCCTGTCAGCTGGCTCTGTAGGCTCGTTTTGGGCCTGTTTGGGCTCTGAACCCACAGCACCGTGGCGTCTGATAGAGATATGCCGTGCCTTCAGGCCTGGCTGCCTTTCCCAGTTGACACAGATGCCAAAAAACCAAAAGGCTTGATCCCAGACTGCGTTTACACTGCTTCTGTAATAGAATCGGTATCAGGGGATGGAGTTTATTTTATTGACATTACCTGTGGGTGGTCGGGCAAGGAGGGGAGTCTCCAGAGTGGCGGGGTTACATGTCTCCAGGGAAACCTAATCTATGGAATGCACTTTGAAACTGGGAGCACGACTGAAATGCATGAATAAATAATTAGAAAGTCCCGATACGTGCCAAGGGACATCCGCTTTGGTGGAAAACGAACCGATAAATCCTTGAGAGCAAAGGATTCTTGTCTGCCCCTGGAGGGCTGTCTATGTGGGGGGGGGGAATGCCACTTCAACGGGATGGGAGCCTGGGGCAAGGTGACGAGGCCCAGAACAGGGTGGCATGTTAAGCAGCATGGAGCTAGAGGGGGCTGCCACAAGGGGGCGTCGCCTGTGTGGAGGTGCAGAGACTGTTCTGCATCACTTTTCCCACTAGATCTAATTTTCTTCTTTCATCCACCTGGTATGCAGAGACAGCACTGCAGGGCCCCCCTCCTCTGGGGCCCGCTGCACTCTTCGTTTTGTTGTGTCTAAGCAGCTGCTACCCAAAGATGCTGCACACAACCTTTTTCGCCACACTGTTACTGATGTTATAGCAGATTCTTTAGCAAAGATTCTCTCCAAATCTACCTTATCGGAATTCCTCCTTTCAGCTCTTCTGGGGCTTGTCAGTGTGCATGGAAATGCAGAAATGAGCCACAGACACCAATAAGGGTGCTGTGTGTCTGTGATCAGTAGGTTACCAGTTCAAATCCCAGTGTTGGTCTAGTGAGTCACCACTGGGCCCTTGAGTAAGGCCCTTTACCTCAAGTTACTCCAAGGAATGGCTGACCCTGCTTCCTCATAAGTGTATGTTGGTTTATGCATGTGTCTCATAAATAAATGCTAATATTGTCCCGACAGATAAAACAGCATTTCCCACCATCTAATTCTTCAGCACAATGTGGGTTTCCATCACCCGTGCCAATAAACGGTATATTTATGGCCTGGGATGAGAGGACTTGCAGCTCCCCCCTTTCCAAGAGCGCGTTTGTTATTGTGGAGGGCTAGACACCACATTACAATTAGACCACTGACTTCAGTGGGTACCGTAATGCAGGGTTACAGCAAGGACTGCCCGCTCTCACACACCCGCCGCCAGAGCAATATAACCTTTCTCACTGCAGTTTAACATCGGATGTTGTTTAGAAAAATCAATCCCATAATCCAATTTCTCCTTGAAGTCAGATGCTTATACGCATTTTGTTTTATTGCCATTTTCAAACGGCTCTATGTGATACTGCACAGCCTGTAAATTACCGCTAGTGCTAAGAATAGGTTTACACTTCACATGTTATTTTCCAGTAAGAATCCAGAAATTTCTGTATTTCCTTTGACTGCCCCGCAGGTCCCACCAAACACAGTGCTGTCATTTGCTGACCAATCACTGACTGTTTATTCTGATTTAGCACTTATCAGGTTTCCTGGTAAAGGGGAACGTAATGAAAGCCGCAAGAACACCGAGACCCACAAGCATACCCAGAGGACAGATTTGGGATCTCCTAATTGCATTTAATAACAACACGACAATCCTACCTGTTTTAAACTGCTTTGGCAACACAGACAGGCCAAGGAGAAGGTAGGGTGAGGAGATGTGTAAACAGCATAGTAAAATATAGAACAGAAATATGACAGTAATACCCACACCATCGTGAGGCAAAGAAATCCAGAAGGCAGGGACACAAATGAGGAATCATTAGAGAATAATCTCCCAAAAAGAAGGACCCAACACTATGGGGTGCTTCTGAAATAGCTGATGGACTTTTGCTTAAAGGGTGGCCGGCAGGGGGACTGCAGGGGTCAACATTTTCCTTCAGTATCAGAACCAGAATCTGAATCAGCATACATTTATCCTTATTTAAGGACAAAAAGGGATTTGCTTTGGTATGTCTGGTCGAGAGCACTGGGCCATGGGGCTGTGATGCGGTGCTCGCTGGGGTGGGTGTTCATCGTATGAGGGAGTGGCCTCTGTGGGTGTTCATGGGTAATGGGGAGATCGGGGGGGTGGGGGGGGGACAGGGAAGGCGAGCGAGAACAATAAAACCGATGTTATGATGGCAAGGAAGAGAATCCCTCCCACGTTGTTCCTGGGGAAACACCTTGTGGTTTCTGGATGTCGCGATACAGAACAGGGCCCGAGGCATAATATTTGATTCCATGCTAAAACACAGCCTGAGTAGCGAAAAAAACCTCAGTGAGTAAAATAACATCCCGCCTGTACAATGCTGAGGCCACACTTATCATCAATTAGTGGCCACAACTTATACTTGCGCAAAATGTGATTATTTATAGATGAATGTCTTTGGAAACCCCCAGCCCCCGAAGTGATAAACAGAAGAAAAATCAAAGCTTGTCTGCAGACAGCCAGCCCTAAATATTGATTTTTTAAAAATTGATTTCTCTTTTAAATGTGACAGCAAACATGGCTTCATACAGCACATTCTGCATTCTGAACCCCCAAGTTCTCCTGCGTATTCGTGAAATTTGGGAAAAGCACGTTTTCTTCTTCCTTAATAATTTTCATCATTCTAGGCATAGTGTGGCGAGTTCTTTCAGTGCTGATCAGCGTGAAAGTTAATCAGACACCTGAAGCGCAGAGCAATATGGACACCTTCCAGAGTTATTCTATTAACAAGAGAAATGACTCTATAACAGCTCTGCGATCTCAGGCGCTTGATGGCAGGATTCATGTAGACATAACCCTTGCAAACTGTGCTTGCTTTCGATGAGAACACGCTAATGAGACCTTGTTTACACTGTTAAAGAAAATATGCAATATGTCTGTTTCATTTAATTCTGAACGGTAGTGACTTGTTCTTAAACAACAGCACACTACAGTCATGACCCTAACCAGAATTAGCAGTTGGAAGCCAGCCCCTGTTAAATTAGTTACAAATAATGATTTTCCACAAATATATCTGAAATTAAGTGGGTAATACTTTACTTAAGGTAACAAAAATACTCAGTTACTACTGAAGTTACTACTGAAGTACAAATCATGAAAAAAATATAGTCTTTAAGATGTAAGATGTAGGATTAATTAATTATGGGACTACATGACAATACCACAAGTCAGACAGGAAGGAGACAGAATCAGGCATAAGGGCAAACCAAGGGACGGAGTTATTTTAAGAGACAGAAAACAGGCAAACAAAAAGCCGACGTGGAGTCAAACTAAACTGCACGACTAGTAAACAGGGCATACAGAACAGCATACACTAGGGTGACCTCAGTAATAGGACTGGGGAGCACAGGATTGGGAGGCACTCTTATAGAGGGCTGACGAGGGGGCAAACAAGAGGCATCTGGTGTGAACCACACAAGGGTTCAAACGAGAGGCAAGACAAAACAGGCAACAGGTGGCTTCTTAGCCACGCTGGGGAGAGAGCAGGAGGGGCAGGAAGGCAGGACATGACAATCAGTATTTCACTTGTGTACAATTTATTATTTGTTCTCCCAATAGTTCCTATAGTAGTTCCTTCAGTAGTTCACTAATATTTACAGAATTAACAGATATATTCACAGATTCAGTAACTGCTTACAAAGTTACTGTCATCTGTTAATGGTTTAAGCTAGTTTATGTTAATGAGACACTTAATTAAATCTCTTGAATGCCATGCCCCAAATTGGTGACCCGTGTGACTCTCCAGCTGACCAGGGGTGTGGATGTCCGGGGTCTGATCTCACTTCCTTGGGAAGGCAGCGAGGCTTTGCTACATTCCCCAGATGTGAGCTTACTTTTCATATCCTCAGCAGCTAAGAGAAACACCTGGATCCACATTCTTACACTTCATTAATTATTCTTTACAAAAGAAGCACATTTAGGCATATTTAAAGGTAAATATTTGGTAACGACACTAACGCATGTTCCGCAATACTCTGAGCCAGTGCTGATCAATGACACGGTTCCCAAATTCAGTGAGGAAGCAATTTCATAAATGCACAATTCACCCGACTGAAGTCTGTCCAGCTTCTTGTTGTTGTGTAGCTCATGTTTGCACTGGTACCTGGCCATTCACTGGAAGCACAGCCTAGCCGCACTTACGCCTAGTCGACTCCTTGACAGCATGTACTTTTTTAATGTGCTATTTGCCTCACTTGTATGTCGCATTGGATACAACGGTCTGCTACATATGTAAAATTGATCTACTTTGGTGCCTTTTGTGCTGTCTAATACTGTTACATATTACTGACTGGATGGCAAGTAAGAATTCCTATTTATTGATGTACAAAAGGCACGTAAAGAATCCTGAATTTTGAATCTTGAAGGATCTAGCAGATTGACATCAAACAGCTGTGAGCACCACACAAACCTGGGGCTGTATTTCAGAAGCAGCAATGGGAGTTAGTGAGAAGCTTCCCGTTTCATTCACATCCACATCACGAGTCATCATGTGTTCAATTAACAGAATTAATGTGCTCAGTCTCATCTTGGGTCACATGACCCAGTGGCCTGCTTAGTGTCACTTTTTAAGCCAGAGAAAATCACTTACATCAACTGAATTACTGTCAGCGTTTGGCGGATTCGCAGTACATGCCCTTTCTGTCTTAAGAAATTAAAAAGTAAATAGATGTAACACCACGTTCTTGCTTTAGTCAGAAAATCATGTTTGACTCATTCCTTTTTTGTTAAACAGCATGTCAGCAAAATGTACTCATTGATGAAACACGTTGAGATTACATTCTGCTACACCACCTAAGGGCAACTTACTGATGGGCGAATTAAAGGGAAACTCTCTCCTCTCATTATACCAGGTGAGTTTTTCTGGAGAGAGGGCTTGAGTTTGACTAATTTTTCCCCATTTGTTTATTGATTCACTGCCTTACTGATTCAAACTGCGGTATCACGATCAATAGTAAATCAATGATTTCCCATGATGCCTGAGTGTGTCAGTGTACTGTATGGTTTACATGTTGCATGACTGACCTGAGGCTCACGTGAAGATGCAATGTAAGGCAGATATCTGTGACGAGGTTCCCCAGAAGGAAAGGTGCTGTTTCCCGCGGTTACCTGACAGGCCCTTCCGAGGCACGTCGTTCAGGGTTCCGCACCCTTGCTTTGATCACTCATGTCTTGGGGAGCGATTTTCACACTTGTCTGCGGTACAATTCCTGGGCTGCTCTCTCTGTTTGTTGGGTGTTCACCTTAAATTACAACAACCCCACGAGGTGTTCTGACAGCATCTCTGGTTGCAGAGGGTCATGGGACTAGACTGGGAACTGCCAAGCAGGCAGGGTGAGATTCTTGGTGAAGTCATATCCAGACATGTTCCTACGGTCCAGGACACGACACTATATTACGGGGAATGAGGGAATGTCCCATAAGCGAGAGGAAAAACCATGAGAGTAACTGTTAGTATTTTTGTTTTATTGGTTAATTTGTTTTTGTTTTAATTTTTTCGCAGAAACCAAATTGGCATAATACATAAATTATTAGTACTATTGATGATAAAGGTGACAGCAACAACAATAATAATAATAATAATAATAATCAGCATCATCAATGAGCTCTTTACATACGAATACCACAACAAAATGTTACTCACGTAAAAGTAAAACTCATCTTGTGAAATACTACTCGATTTACGTAATTTCTGGACATGAATGATACTTTAAGTAAAAGTAAAGGTATTTAGAAATACTTGAAAAAACAGAACAAAAGTACTCGGCTAGAGTAACAAGTGTAAATGTACTCCATTACTTCCCAGTCCCGTTTTCTGCCTTCATGAGTGACAGGCAGACTGCTGGATTAACCAGCCTGATGTAGTAATCAAGGCATCATGGCTGCTGATCAGCTGAGCCCATCTGTGGCTCTCATTCATAGTGGAGTGGCAGAGCTGCATTTACAGGCCGACTACAGAGCCATTTGTCTTTATTTGAGGAAATGACACGACGCTGCTCTGAATGGTGAACGTGACACTTGAGAAGCCGGGGAGCCTTATGTTATTTAGCTCCAGGTTATGATGCTCTCTCATACATTAAACAGGAGCCCCCCCCCCCTAACCTGCTTCACAAACCATCTGTCTTTATTTGAACAGTACTTTTGCTTAGCAGAAAAAAAAATATCCATGCTTATATTTTAATTTTTTAAAGTTAATTTAAGTAGATTTATTTTGTTTTCCGGACCTTTGAAAAGATTTTTATGTGAGCATATTATATCTGAATAAAATATAGTATATATGAATTAAAATGTACGAGTACCATATGGATTTGTATTGGAGAACAGTTCCAAATGTACATTGAATATTTATGTGTGTGTGTGTGTGTGTGTGTGTTTGCACAGATCACATTTGAGAACCAGAATCCCCAAAGTGTGGTAAAACCTGAAATTTCTTTACTTTTGGGGACATCTTCTCAGGTCCCCATTTTGGTAACCTCAATTTTATAAAAAAAAAATCTGTAAATGCAATCAATCAAAAAACTAAAAATGCCAAAAGTCTTGTGTTTCGGGTGGTTACTTATGCTTAAGGTTAGGGCTGGGTTGGGGTTAAGGGTGTTGTGACTGGGATTAGGGTTTTCCCCATAGAAATTAGTGGAAGGTCCCCATTTAGATAGGTACGCGAGTCTGTACTGTATGTGATAAATGTGATAAAAACTTCTAGCTATCTGTCTGTCTGTCTTTAGGTAGCCTTGGCCTGCCTACTTCATAAACTCCCACTCCTCTTGCACATAACACTCATGACCCCGAGGGTCTCCAGGACTTCCTGGAGCGTGCACACCATCCCCAGGACCTCCTGCTCCCAGTGCTTCCTGTCGACAGGACAGGATGAAATGCTTGTCGAAGAAGTGTGTTGACACTCTGCTTTTCATCAGCCATGCCCTGTAGTACCAGTTCAGGGGGGCTGGTGGCAGTAATCACTTATAAGTGATCGTGAATCATAAATAATGGTGATATCTGATTGATTCACTGCGCATGTGCTGTTTGGGGCAGTATTGACTACAGTATGTACTGCATCTCTCTGTTTAGAGTCATGTAAACATCACAGGCTGATGAATTCTGATAAAATATGTGTTGACATGGCAAACTCCTCCGTGAAGCAGTTCCCAAAAAAAAGCCACAAAAGTTGGAACAAGCTAAAATACTGCTAAAAATATATTAACAAATGATTTACTTGTTACTTTTAATTAAGTGATTATCTAAAGCATCCATATTGTTTAAAATAAGATCCACAGCAAAATGCTCCTGTAATGCCAGCCTGCAGCTACCTTACCTCATCGCCTCCCCCTCCTCCTCTACACAATTTAAAAAATTCCCCATAGGTTCAGAGATCAAAGCGCCCGCATCCCGCTACTAAGTGAAATCAAACGGCTTCATCAATACACCAGAAAATGGATTCCCAGAAATACTCAAGTAAAAGCTTTTAAAGGGAAATTACTGGGAAGAAGCAAGTTAAACGCACTACATTAAGATGGCATCGTCCTTCAGTAATTTAGTACTAAATCACAAGAAAGAATTGCCTCCATATAATTTCAGCCCCAGAACGCTGTTCGATATAAATATTCGGCGAAGTGATAGTTCCTTTGAAATGTTATGTCTATGTCTATTCATTTGTTGATATTGGTAAAAGAATCGATTTGTCCTGCCAGCAAGGTTCATGAGACTTTCTTTTATACCATTAATATGTCCATCAATTTTCCATAAAGGTGCACCAGAGGCAGAGGACACCTTGGCCAAGATTGCAGTCTATCACATGGGAGACACACACACAAATGGCTGATTTTGTTTTGGTGGACATCAGACAACCCACAAAGCCCACCAGAGAAGGGGAGAGCATGGCAAATCCCCAGAGAGCTATGGCAGAAATCTAACCCGAAAAGCAATGGCAGAAATCGAGTCATGTGACCACAGTGCCCCCCCACTGAGCCATCCTATCACCACAATACCCATTATTCACATATTACATTTCTGAAAGGATTGTGTCTGTGGTGTAAGAAACTTCCGGAAGTTTGCTTTGACATCCTGAGGGATTTCCTCGAGCTGATCTCAAGAAACAAAGGTTAATTTTAGAGCTGCAGCATGGTTACGGCTGGGCCATTACTCACGGCATCCACACCCAGCATGACTCTTCCTATCGATCCATCATCATTGTCAGCGCGGCAGGAGGCCATTGCCTGCACTTCAAAGGCTGATAGATGTCCAGTAAAAAGCAGGTGCTGCAGCCTAACGGTCTGGCCTATCGATTTACGTCATCTAGAACCCTGGAGCCGGTGAGACCAAACACAAAAACAGGTGCTACAAAAGGGAGAAGATGTGCTGGGGAGTGTTATCCCATCACTCACACTCAGAATCTCATAAATCTGCACACTGTGCTCAGGTCTACCATCTAGACAGAAGCCTTTGAGAGCTCTGACGGCAATCCAGCCCCCCCCCTTTCCACCATGCTTTCCCACAATGCTGTGCAAACACGGTGCGTTCTATAAAGCATATATGTGTAGCACTGATATGGCTAACTGACTGCCTTACGGATTACTGCATTTCTGGTGAAGTACTGGCATAGTTGGGCCTATGCTGATTTGGTTTATGAGAAACTGGCCCTTTTTGCAGTATGGACAAAGAGCTTAAGTGAGAGTAATCATCATTACTGCCATGATACACGAATGACCCTTCCTGTTTCCTACATTAGCCGGCGTACAGCACTGAGCTCTATAACTCTGCATGCTAATGTGATTACTCTTCCTCCATAATCTCCATAGCTGTTAACAGCTACACATTGTTCCTAGAGTAACCCGATTAGACTACATAATGTGAAGTTTGTCAGATCAGAACTGCAAAGCACATTGATATGATATTAATAATCTTCGTGGATATCCATGATTAATGGTAATCCGATTGTGGCTTGAGACGGGAACACATGCATCAAATGTGAGGATGGCACCGCGGACGGGCCGTGTTGTGTTTCGATGATGTGTCAATTACCCTGCTTGCTTTTAAAGTCAAGAATCAGAAAAAAAGAAAACTGAAAATATATAGCAATACTTTTCAGTGACAAAAAGAAAGACACTACTGACATTATGTTAATTTTATGTTTCATCATGTTTATTTTATGTTCCCCAGCTAAAATGATTGCCATGATCCTTCAGAGCAGTGTACAAAGACATTAGTGATGGTGATAGAGAAGCCAGGAAAGGGTACTGCCTAAAGGGTACTGGCTAAGTCAGTAATCTTTAGCTGGCTGGAACAGGTAGAGGAGCTTATGCTTGTCAATTGGGAATGTTATATACCTGATAGTACACGGCAGTATCAATAACTCAGTGACTGCTGAAATGAGATGCTCTATACCCTTCAAATAAAGTTTTAAGAGAGCCCTTTGTAAACCTACAGGCAGACTATAGCTGATAAAGAATATGTAAAAATGCAACTTTAGTAGACCAGCTTATTAAATTAAAATGAACGTGTAAGAAGGGTGAAATTAATATTGAATCAAAGTTTCGTCAAGCATGCTCTGAACATTTGAGTCTTACTTGTGTTTCTTCATACTTTTGACTGATGTTTATAGAGATAATGATGTTTTTGGTTCCTCTCAGGGACCCCAGGTCTTCTCCATTAATAAGACACAAACAGTCAGTGTGAGATAAACATGCAAACTGCAGTCTTAAATAATACCTTTTGTAAACCTCAACCCCACCCCCTCCTTTGCCTTTGGTTTTCAATAACACTAATGAAGTTTCTGAGACATAAATATCACAAACATTAGCATATAACTGACGTTCATGCTTGACCCCCTAATTTGTAGGTTTCTGTACAGATATATTATGTAAGCACATTATATTACTAATTATGGAAAGACGCACCTTTGGTGATTGATTTCATATTACATCTTGAAATGCAGTTAAGCATACATGCATACATACAATGTATAACTGCAAATTTGAATATTTATATAAATTTGAATATTTAGCCTACATTGTATTATATCACTTAGTTTAATGCAAAATTGAACATTGGCATTTTGATAAAGAGCTACCGTTTTCTTGGGAATTGAAAAGCAGTTAACAGGTTACCGTGAGATTAAGAAAATAAAGGTGTGGTGCAATCTTTTTTCTTTTACAGTTGGCATAAACATCAATTGATCCCTATGCTTAGGAAATCCAATTCCTCTGCTAATAGGATCACGAGAGAAGTCGAGGATTGTTGTCTGATATTGATGACGTGTCGACTTCAGGAAATGCAAAAGTCCAACCCTGTCTCTTAAAGACAAGGGAGTCACATTTACTATAAGAGAAAGACAATAAATGAAAGGGCTTTATGGAAACTTTCACTGTGAAAGGCTTTCAAAGGCATTTTAAAGACTCCTCTCATGTGAAGAATGGGCCTTCATTATGTATTCCCAACATGCTTTCATTAGTCTTAGAAAAGCACGTTAATTCAGAGTCACAAAGAAAGTTGCCCTATTTATCCAACAGCCATTCACTTGACAAGACCTTTTTAAATGAAGTGCTTCTCTTAGGCAAATGAAAAATTAATCTTCAAAGGAGTGTTTGTTCATTTGTTTCAAGAAGAATAATTTCATTCTCAAATTGCATCACAGTTTGCCATTTCCGCTGCTGGAAATCCTTAATTAATCTGAGAAATTTCTGTTATTATAAAACAGTACCCGTGAGCTGTGGGGAGTATTTCAGATGTAGTGCATGTGTCCATATTACTGGCTCTTACATTGCAGAGAGGCCTGTGCAGGAGGCCTTTGGCTTTTCACCTTGATGGCTCATGTAGAGGAAGCACCGAAGATGGAAACAAATGCTCCGCCGCTCACGTCCTCCTCCACTTAGGCACCGGTAAAATCCTTATGTTAAAATCTGTCGCATCTGAGGGTCTGCACAGCTTTGGAGGGAGACCATATTCCGCCATATTCAGATCTGAATCTCATACTAATATGGTTTTTCGGAATTTTCTGGAATTGCCTTACTGTTAGCATGCAAATAAGGCCCCAGGCAATGCTGAATATGTTACGTATTTATAGTATGAGAAGCATAAGTTTAAATCATTTTCAATTAAAGTCAAAAATAGGATAGATAAATAAGCTATTACTGACAGTTGGTGCCATGATGTGCTAACAAACTAGTGCTAAACACATGGATAACCGTGGAGATGATGTCAGGTTGGGCGTGCTGGGTGCGGCGCGGGGAAGCAGGACCTGGACTCCAAGTAGTGAGGGTGCACACGAAGGTTTATTTTAAGCCAACAACAAGCAGGGAACAGCGCACTAAGACATGCAACGTCAATGACCGGACTGGGGAAACAAACTTGAACGCAGATTAAAATGCACAGTATCACTAATACAAGACGAGAAACAGCTGGCGAACACAGGAATTCACACGAGGTTAATGAGGGGGTGTGGCACACATGAGGATTGGATGGGCAGGACGTGAAAGATGACTGTGGAACTGACTTAGGAAGCAACCCACCTCACTCTCTCCTTTGGATGTATATGGCTCTACTGTCAGCAGAGCAGAGTCTCACAAATTTGTGGGTACATTCATTCAGCAAGTCGTAATCCTTCTAAATAAGTACCCGTCAGACATCCCTCTGCTTTAGACTGCCGCACATCTGCTTTATTACACGCATTGTAATGCACTTAACTACAGTCTGTCCCATAGGGATAGTGGTGAGAATGCACCTGTCCTTGTTCTTGTGCAAATCACCAATAAGAGATTTATCATTATCCTTCTGAATAGGAGCCTGAAACTCTTTCCACTATTGTAGTCACTATGCACTATAACTTGTTGCATTGCACATCCTGTTATTTTCAGTTTATTTGTGTACAGTCTGTATGTATATATCTTATATTTTTTCTATACCTTTTTATTGGGTTGATGTTATGTTAATACATGCAGCAAGAGTAAGTCCTTGCACACCAGCTACTTGGCAAATAATAAAGATTCCGATTCTGATTCTGTTTGTTGCTAGCCGGCTACTTAACATTAGCTTTTACAGCGCCCGTTATATAAGTGCATGATGGATGTGGCATGCTATTTCCTGTGTTGCCGTTTAAAGGCTGCCCAGACCACATGTGACTGGCAGTATTGCCAGGCAGGAATCCTGCTGTGCCAGGCAGTCAAAGGGATCCCAGCATTCCAGAGGAAGCTGGTACACTCAAGTGAACTGGGACATCAGCCAGCTGACACCTATGAGAGTAGAGGAAGAGGTGACAAAAAAGGCTCCAATTTTCTTGGTGTCTTCACTGGAGCATAACTTCTTCAGACCTCTTCATGAAACACTCAACATGATGTGAATGTTGTATTTTTATACGTATCCAGGAAATTCAGGTAATAGAGCTACAGCTGAGGCCAAATGTAGGTGTGCATACGTCACCGTTTGCGCTGAAAGCAGAATCTCAGCAAAGTAAGTACTGCTTAAAATTTGAGCGCGTTAACTTGCCGTGCACTGTGTCACGTAGGGCTTCTGAGTGTTCTGACAGCCGTTAAATGCTCAAGGGACAATTTTAAACTCCATGGGAAATGATGTCATGCCATGAATTTTGAATCCCTTGACTGGCAGATCTTGTAAAAATTTTAGGAATTTTAAAGATGGAAAAATCATCCTATAAAAGCCATAACACTATATAAATAGGGTCAACTTACAGCACAAAATATTACATAAAGACGTAAGGTTTTCAGGTTGACCTATTTTTAAGCTTAATCTTCCATGTGTCTTCCAATACCCTTAGCAACCTGGGCTCATTTTTATGAACTGATTCACTGTTTATTCTGTGCTGCTTTTGCGCTGTTAATCATTAACTTGCCCACAGCAAAGTCGTTTCCTAAAGATGTCCATGTATGAAATCGCTGGGCAATAAATCTCATGCTGTGCATTTAGCCAGGAGGTCTGTTACAGGCTGGTTAGGAGAAACATACAGAAATGGGGGCATACCTGGAGGGGCTGAGCATGGATGGCAGTATCAGCGGCGTGATGGGTGAAGCCTTTCAATCAGATAATAATACATCTTCTCCGCATCACAGCAATTCACAAATGGTGACTCACTATCATTGTAGAGAGCAAGGTCACCCTCGCAATCAAAGGAATTATATTTCAAAAATGAGACAATAATACATCATCATGCCGTAATAATGTGTGTGTAAATTATTAAAATGTTAGGTCTAGCGTCTTTTTAAAATTGAATTCTATCTATCTATCTATCTATCCATTTGTAGCAGTAAAGCTAGCTAAGCTTTATAGCTAAGGATCAAATGGTTTAACCTCATTAAATATCATATCTCCATATCACTGTGTGGGAGGTAAAAGGTCAGGCAGCTTCACTGTGATAATTACCAGTCATTTTCTTTATTAAGGGGCTTCTGTCTTGCACTCACCCCGCATGTCACACGGCCAACATCGACTCTTAATGACCGTTACAGCCAATCAGCCGCTCCTCGCTCCCGAGCGAGTGGAGCTTCTCGCGGGGTGGCCTGCGGCCAGAAGGGGGACCCTAATTAATGCGCTCTTCATCAGCAATCTTGTGTGCGCAGGCCGACCTAACACATATCCTCTGGAAATACTGCTTTGGTTCCCACTCTCCTGCTTTTCACACGTGCTTGTTTTTCTCACCGTGATAAAACGACCGCGGAAGAGATGCGCGATGTTGCGGCGTAACTTTTGACCTACGCCGACATTATCCACAGACTTTCTGCTGTGCGGAGCCTCGATCGTCCTCATACGCGCGTTCCCTGCGGGGGTAGCAGCAGTCGCTGTGGGATTCTGGTCAGAGGACGATGAGTAAGTGTTGTTTTCTGCTCGGCTTTCTTCTGTGCTTCATTAAAGACCTGTATTGATCTAAAAAGCCTTAAGAGATATTCTAAATCTAAATTGTGTTGCACATATTAAGCGAGAGTAACTGCAACAGGTTACGAGATCATGGATCTGGCAAGCTGAATCCCCATATCCCCCTAATGGCCCCATGCCCCTGACTGCCGGGAGAGTCAGCCAGATTTCAAAGATGGGATTATACTTTAGCCCTGGGCCAGTCACTGCTTGCTATGGCATCACAGATCCCCCCAACCCCAACTGGGGTGTCACTGCTCCTGCTGCCAGTCAGGTGGAATGACTGTCAATTACACTTACAGTTTCAGTCAGAAGTTGAAAGGGTTATAATCACCACGTTGTCGTCACCTCTGAGTCACATACGGGAGCCCTGCCTGGGAGATCCGTGAGGATACGCTGGATGGCAAAAGTCCTCCTAGGAGAGTCCAGTGTTTTTACTTATATGGCAATATATAACAATCGTCCCCCCAATCAGCCCCCCGTCTGGGACAAAGTGAGATCAGTTTGCTACTGTAAATGGCTGCCCCCTCAGAAGATGAGGTCCTACAGTAGGTAACTGCCACTGACACTTGATGGGTTAACCGGCGCTGGGGTGAGAATATGACAGACTGCTGCCTCTACTGCCACTGTAATTGCCATGTCACACATATGATAGAGACGCTCACATGTGTGAGACACAGTGAAAGAGCCACATGTGGCTGCTCTCTGCTCAGTGGCATGGGGGCGGTCCAGGGGACTTATCACG
>JAODKN010000001.1:49714327-49732545 GCA_026774425.1 Petrocephalus zakoni | reverse complement strand
TGCCCCCCCCCCCCCCATGGTTTTGTCATGGCAGAGGTAATGTTTTCCATAACTGAGCGCTTTCCATATCGCCCCCTGGTGTGTGAGAAGAGCCCCATTCTCAGCCCTGCTGATGGCACCGTGATTCAGAAATGGAGACCTCTTACGGGGATTTCTGTTCCACCCTATGAATTCATTCTGACACTTGAATTATTTATTAAGATTGGAAGCAGCAACACACCCCCAAGTACATGTCAAGATATTTCATTATGGTAAATTCCCTTCCCTTCAGTGAAGATCATTCCTGTCACGATCCATGGGAGGAAGGACGCGGGAGCAGGATTCGGGGCAAACAAAACTGGGTTTTATTAGAAACAAACCAAAAACAAAAGGATCACATGGGATCCAAGTCAGGGAGAGCAACAGGCAGGGCAAACGCTATGACTTCATTAACTGGACTGGGGAGCACAGAACTGGAAGGCATTTATGAGAATTACAACAAGAGGCAGCTGGGGAGAGGGCCAGATTGAGAGGTAACTCATAGCAGGTATGGTAGGAAGGAAGGCAGGGCGTGACAAATTAGCTTTATTCCAAAGGCAAGGTATATATGGGAATAAAAAGTAATGGGAAGTAGTTCTCAAAGTTGTGGGCATGGGTGTGATAGAGGCAGCATCACTTTGTGGTAGTGGTCTGTGAAGGCTATGGGCTGGCATTGCCTTCTTTTGTGGTCCCCCTGTCACCTGAGCACAATAAGCCATGTAACAAAGCTCTTCCCAGCTTAGCAGGTCAAGCTGGAACAGGCTGGGACCCTTTAAGGGAACAGAGGATTATGCAGTATTTTAGGGAACAATATTCTGATTTTCCCCACCACATTGACCAGGATAAGTGGCTACAAGATAGATGGATGAATTATGGATGGATGTATTTCATAACCTCTGTACTGAATGGGTCTGATTATTTCTGGATGATTAATTGTGTTTTACTGCTTATTTAATTACTTACTGAATTACTTATGAAAGCAGGAAGAGTGCATGAAGAAGTTAGGAGTTCAATCCTGTCCTTCCCAATATCTCAGAGGAAAAGTGACAACAGGAAAGTGTGCTTGTGTGCCGCTGGCACCGTTACCCCGGTCATGTTGTGTCTCCAGACGCTGCAGTGTGTGGAAAACCTCTACAGAGAGCAGCTATAAGCAGAAAGAACATGAATTGTTTGTCATTTCCGGATACACTTCCAACCCACCGGGACGACGGAAAACTTTTTCCCCTATATTTTGAACTGAATAAATCCAGAATCAGTTTTGCAGCACATATTAATCCAACAGCCTATAAATATAAATGAATTTTCGCATGCAGCATCAGGTGGCATGTAAACAAGTCTCAGTTGTCATTCCTGAAATAACAGTGCAGACTTAAGAAGGTCAGTTTTAATTAGAGTTGGACACAGCAGAAGGAACCGCTGAACGATTCACTTTGCATTCATGATGAGCCTCTGAGGGTATTGATTTAGAAGAACGGGTTTCGGTTGATCCTCTGTGGCACGTTGCATAACACAGCATAGACCACAGGCCGTTGTTCTGTTGCTGTTGTTGTTAATGTATGGAGGTCTTGAATGACAGACAGCCTGTTTGTAACTTCCTGACAGACCTGCAGCCAGCAGTTGACAAACTGTTTAGCTAACTGTATAATCACAAAGGCCTCGCCTCCTCCTGACTCCTTTTCTCCACTGTCTCCCATTCCCTGCTCCTTAAAATTTCTTCTTTCCGCTTTTCAGAGAGCCGCAGGCATGAGACAAAATAAAAAAAACTCTGCCGCCTTTAGCAGACGTGCCCGGAACTCTGATACGAAAATTAAACCACAACTTTGTAAGAAGTCAATACGAAAAAATTCCCTTTGTCTGCTGTACAAATTGCTTATTGTCAAACGGCATAAAATTGTACTTGCAGATGTCTCATGGTGACAGACCGTGCAAGGCACGCACACAGCAGAAAGCAAGGCCCCGGGCCGCGGGCCTGTGATTGGTCTGTGACCTCGATATGACTCGAAACTCAGAAACGTAATAATTCGGAGTCAGTCGCCCACGGAGTGGACTTGATTTGAACTCAAGGTCTGGGAGCTCCTTGATCCAGCCAATCAGGGGACAGATGGAGACTCATGGAGGAAGAGGGCAATCAGATCTCTGGATAATTGCACAGGTTTGCAGAGCCCTGACGTCCATCATGAGGATGCTGTCCTGACACAGGACATTGCAGATGGCATCCCCTAGACCATGAGGCATGCCTACGTCCCCTGGACCCTCATCTCCGCATCACCCTGTCCCCACACCCCCTTCCAGTCCCCCAGTCACCCAATCCCCATGTCCCCCTGTCCTCCATCCCTACATCCCCCTCTCCACCCATCACCACCTCCCCCTGTCCCCCCATCCCCATTGTCCCCCGACCCCAAGTCCCCAATAAGGGCTTCTCTCCATCTCAGCTCCCATGGGGCAGAAATGGCTCCATTGGAATTCCAAGGCTGAGACTGCATGGGGAGAGGCTGTGATAACTGTGCCCACGTGCCCTACAAATGTCTACTTTATTGTTAATAATAAGTCAAGGATTGTGGGAATATCTAGGGGGAAATAAGCAAACATGGCTACCCTTTCATGTACTGCATATCCTTTCATTCCCATTTTTATGAGTGTTTCTTTTTATTATTTTACATAGCAAGGCTGTAAGTCAAAGGAAAACACAACATCCATCTGCAACAACACCCCCCCCATAGCCAAAGTATGTATCTACATATATTAAATCACTGCAAACATATGACCCATATATAACATAAATATATAAATATGTGAGGGAACATTGTAGCACATGGAAGGGAAGGGAAGGAAACACAGAGTCCCTGCCCCCCACAGCATCTCAGCAGAGATGGTGCTTCTGGTCAGGGCATGGCAGGTAAGTCAGGGGGCACAAGAGGGCAGGTAAATTGTGTGGGGGTGGTGGGGTGCACTGGAGGGCAAGTAAATCTGGGGGCACAGAGGGGCAGGTAAATCGTGGGGTACCTGCTCCCCCCAGTGACCGCTCCTGCACTGCCTGCTCCCCCCATTAGCCACCAAGAGACCTCCTGCTCCCCCCAGTGAGCGCCAAGGGACTCCGTCTGGTTAAAGAAGAATGATTTTGAGAATAATGAGCAGATTTCTCACATATTCAAGCAAAATAACACAATTTCACAGTTAGTAGCCATTATATATGGCTCCACACCTGATCTTATCACTTCAGGGTGTTTTACTTATAATCAGTTACTCGTGCATTAGTGTCTGCTATTAGACACATGGTAAGACATTCAGGCTCATTGTGGAGGGCATCGGCCGTGTGTTTTAAACAGCGGGTTTAGTCCTATGTCATGGTGGGCTTGATAAAAGCCACAGACAGCGAGAGTCCCAGGCACTGAAACAGGACCCAGACAGATAAGACAACAATAGCCACCTCAAGCTGGAAAGAAATGGTCTTCAGTGAAGGAAGAACAGACAGCTCACACACAGTACACAGCGGCAAAGGGAAAATGAAAGTGCCACAAATTTACTATAGAATTACTGTGTAAGGGAAAGGGCATGAGGACACAAACAGAGGGAAGCTGTTTCAGCTTCACAGGGCAAATCATCTTCATCACTAAAAAGCCTCACAGCCATTTTTCAGCAAACATCATCCCTGGAGCAGATAATGTCTGGGAGTGGAGTATCAGATGCAGGATGCCTGGCCCTGCACAGACCCTGTCTGCAAGGCAGTTACTCCACCAAAGCCTTAAGACAGTCATGGCAGGCATGGAGAAGGGAGGTTGGGGCTCCTTGGGTTACTTCAAACCATTTGTGTGGGAAGATGCTGGGAACATAAAAGAGCAGCTACTGACACTGCAGAGAACCAGCTCCAGGCAGATACTGCCTCTATCTTTTTCAATGTGGATCCAAGGGACAACCTGTAGGAAACCTTGTGAGACTTTGGGAGACCTTGGAAGACTTTGGTTACCTCGGTTGACTTTGAGAGACCTCAGGTGACTTTGGAAGACCTCAGGAGACTTTGGAAGACTTTGGAAGGCCTCAGGAGAACTAAGGAGACTTTGGGAAATCTTTGGAATTATGTTCCATGGAATGTGTGCCAGCATTAATGGATCAACCGGCATCAGTTTATTAGCAGTCACCACTGTGTGCACAGAGCATGCATTCCCCAGGTGGGGGCGCCAAGCCCCTTCATGAATGAGCTATGGCTTGGCCCTCTGGGCAGCTGTGCAGGTTAATGGGTTTGTAGGTCTGGTCCGGTTCCACTCCAGAAGAGGGATTCGTTGGGGGCTCCACTGATGCATGCATCACCGTTCCACCATAGACACTGCTTCTTGCCAGTGAGTCGGGCTTCAGAATGAGCGCATCCTTTATTTTAAGTGTGCCCATCTGGACATTAACAGCCAGATATATTCTGTGGCCCTGAAATTTTACTGCAATCAAATTAAAAAAAAATTTCATGTGACTTTTAATGGAAGTTTCCTCATTGCCATATGAAAGGCTCTTTTATTTATTCATTCGTTAATTAATTAATTAATTAATATATTTTTATTTATTGCGCGGGGGGTGGTACATTCTCCTATTGTGGATGGGCCCCCTCCAGGTAGGTAACATATTGAATTACTCCCATCCCCATGCCAGTCAGAACCCCGGCTCCCTGACCCTTCATCAGCTACAGAATGACAACCTATTAACTTGTTGCAGTTCCTCAGACAGAGGACAGGGGGCGCTGTCCCCATAAACAATGCTGAGTCTGGAGGATTATCAACACCTGAGTAAGAGCTGAGTCAGCAGGTACACCCATAAAACCATGTTCCGTTTTACCACGTCAGATTTGCCCATTTGCCGGTCCATTTCCCTTGATGAATTGTGTTCAGTTGGGTTCATTCATATGTAAAATTCATTCAGGTCCCAAAAAATGCAGCATCATAATATTTGGCATGAAATCTTACATCAAAGCCTGGCTTTCATTCACTATGATGGTGTTCTAAAGTGCAAAAAATTCGAACCACAGAACCTCCTGGATTATAAGCCCCAAATCCTACATTCATTCCTTTTGATGCAAGCTGTTATCAGAAGAATTTCCAGAGCCATGGAGGTGGCAATAAACCACCCTCATGTGGGACACAACCAAAGCAGCTGAACAAGAGAACAGAATGACTGGCCTGTGCCAGGGTGGGAGAGACCTGGAGAAATTCCAAGCCTTGCGGTCAGATGTCAACATAGACTCCTGAACAAGGGAACAGCTTGAAACAGACAGTGCCACAGCATTCCAGCATCTATAAGGGTGATTCCACACTAAAATCTAGTCATTATTTAAATATGTAAAAGATCAGATAACTAGAAAATGAACGTGAATGCATCAGCATGATTTGAAATGAGAAATAACGAAACGGAACAGAAAATGACCCCCAATTTCAGTCTGCTCTCACTTTTGAGTGTGAGGATGGAGCCAGGGTGAGGAATATGGCTGTAGACCGTTGCAGATGATATTGCTGCAAGCCACGGGTCCACGGGCGTATTTTAAAAGAGAATAGGCTATCAATACCGTAAGTGGTGTAATACGAAAAAGAAACGGGACTTTAGCATGGGAATATCAAGGCATCTGCACACACAGAACCTTTTCTCCTGCGCGTTATCCTCTGCCAGTGATGTTATCAGTAGCGCTGGCATTAGTGCCCTTTATATTGACTTCGATTTCGCGCATTTTGCTGCCGCCCCCCCATGCCTGCGGTCCCTTTCGCGGCGGCTGAGCACCGATCGGACAGTTAGCTAATGTTCCATGCGGACGCAATCTACACCGAGCAGCGCGAGCTAAACGAGCAGGTCCATAAATGGAAACACGTTACAAACTCATCGCTAATAAAACTACATAAATATTGCTCGGTTTAATATTTAATGAGAGGAAAGCCAAGAATATAAAACTGCCAACACAAAGGAGCAGAAATAATATCTGAAATAAATAATTAAGCAAATATCATTATTAATTCATGTTTTCCCTTCTTCTCTGCGGTCGTTTCATGTGACTCCGTCTTTGCTTTGACAATCCCTTCAGAGGGTAATCGTTTTTTTGTCTTAATTGCATGACTCTGACGAGACCATTCGTTTCTCTGACGCCATCCTCTCTCTTTCTTACACAGGCTTTAGCGCTCACAAAGCTGCCCCCACCACCGCCACCACCACAGCCGGGCCGTGCTGTCGATATACGTCTTGAAATAATAATAAAAAATAAATACCTAGTGGGCAAATAACACGTCTATCGATTCAGAATCACACTGAATGAGTCCAATAAACATAGCAAAAGACCGCCACATATACAGCCTAAGGTAGTCATTATGCCCTATCAAGCCACTCCTATAGGAAGAAAATGAGAAGACCCACTGTCTCTGTGTTATATATGATCAAATAGAATATTCCAGAATAGAATGCACCATTGGGGTATTGAAGGAAACATTTACCAGTTTTAATAGCTGAATGTCCACCAGCAGATGAATCATAATTAACTATGATCATGGCATCATTTGAATGGAAAAATTGCCCTTGTTGGAGTAAAAAGCCCTGTTTTGTGAAGTTATCTTAATGGCAGAAGTTCTGAAAAATGGTATATTGAGCCTTTGAAGAATATTTTACAAGGGAGGCTCATCTAAGTGTGGTAGCTTATTCTTAGACTATCGATTAAAGCTTGTCACTTATCTGTTTCTGTTTTAGTGGAAAACAGTATGCAGTGGGGCAGGGTCTCTAAATATGGTTGAGCCAACAGAATGCCCCAAAGCAAGGAGGCTTCCTTAGAATGAGGGCTCCATCTGTTAAACGGTGGTTTTATGTACTTAATTCATGCAGGCATCGTTTTCATGCATAATGAGCATTCACAATGCACATGAGAATATAGAGCAAAGCTTTCAATTAGTGGCACACGGAGCTAATTACAGATAACTTTTTGAGGTGAATTTGTTTTCAAAACAAGAATAAAAACAATACAAGCTAAACTCATTGTAGTCATTCTTTGAAGGAGTATAATGGGGGAGACATCACTGGAAGCTTACGGAAATGCTAAGAGCTTATCAGCAATAGGCAAAAAGGGGACTTGCTGTGAGGAAGTGAGAGCGACTGTGGTCTCCTGAGAGATCCATGTAGCAGGCCAACTTATTTATCTGCCTCCAGACTCATTTGATGATATCTTAAACAGTTCGCAGATATGAAAATGACAGTTCGGCTTGGTGCACACTGAGCCATGAGATGGCATTCTCCGTCTCCTTTGAGTCTCTTGAGGACGCCTTGAACAGTGTTTCTGGGTAAAATGTCCAATTAAACTGAATAAAGAGCATTTAATGGAAATCACACGATGCTGTGTACGGTTCACCACACAAGGGTTAGCCAGAAAACAGGGCCTTAGAACTAAGAGAAATCCATATTCTCTTTAGCTAGCATTTATGAAATCTTTATCCAGTATAGATATTACTGTAAAATCAGGTGCCTTACATAAACCATGCTTTTTTGGGTTTGTTCGTCTTGCTTTCCCAGAATTCAACTGGCTGTATATGTAACTGTTCTGAAAAAAAAAAAAAAACAATTATCTCTGCCTCTCTTCTTCATATTTTGCTTTTATTGTCTTGCGCAGAGTGGTGAGTTTATGAGGATGCGGTGTTACTGTTTTTTCCGAGGGGATTTACTGTTAGCTCTTAATATCGTGTGACTTAATGAGTGCCTTCCTGTGGCTGGCTTGCACCTTTACGCAATATCACATTTTCTGCAGGGTAATCCACAAACGCAGACAGGATCAGGTATCTAATTTTGCTTGCATTAGCCTTATTAGATCTGGTGTATTAATGGTGACCTGTCAGTGCTTCAGGTAATAATTGTTGCCAGGGCAATGATCAGCAGTATGTGTGTTTGTGCGTGTGAGTGTTTGATGACTGTTTCTGATTCATGTATCACTATTACCTCTATTATCCTCCTCTTTCATGCCACTCCTCTCTTCCATCCATTCATCCATCCATCCAACTATGCACTGTCCTAGTATTTTCATCTCAAGGTGAGAGATGATTAATTTTCATTGTTGACACACCACGGCACAACAACAAAATATGTCCTCTGCATGTAACCCATGTGACACTGTGACACAGCAGTGGGCAGCGAATCCAGCACTCGGGGAGCAGTGCTTGGGGACAATACCTTGCTCAGTGGTACTTGCGGGTCAGGGACTCGAACCGGCAACCATTCAATTACACGGCAGCTTCCCTAACCACTCCATCTTTGACCGGTTCCCAGTAAGTGGGAATATCATGATACCTGGGTTCAACTGACGCCATGATTGACAAACATTTGTATTTACATTACAGTTTCCTTGATTTTCTTTCCTGCATCTTTAGTCTAATATCCTCCCACTTTCCCAGCATTCCATAGATGGAAAGAGACTTCATCTGGGGAGAGCCCTGAGAGTTTTAAAGCATCTCCAAAACGGCCCCCCCTAGCTCCAAAGGCGCTGCCTCTGCCTTATAACATCTATCGCTGTCTGCCCAGCTGTCAGCCTACCAGCTAGGCCTAGTAATTATCACATATCACTTTTTTATTATTATTATTGTCACTACCAGATCAGTGACATTGATGCTGTCATGTTCAGGATTATGGGGAGCAGTTAATAGAGCCATTGTTACATCCCTATTTATACAGTGACCACATGGTCTGTTTTGATAAAGACCAGCATGTCTGGATCTCTTCTGCTTTTATTCCAGTGGTTTTTGCTGGTGTCTGTACCCATCGCTCAGGCCTGCAAAGGCATCAGAAGGGAGCTGGGGTGCATATTGATCCACCCCATCCGTGCCGCAGAGCTTGGGTTCACGTATCCAGTGAGATAAACATTGTTGATTCCCATTGGTTAGCCAACGCGAATTCCAGGGCCAAATGTAATCCATCCAACTCAGTCTTTGTCAAGGTGACAAGACAGGATTGAGTGTCCTCTCTGCACAATCCCATGCCATGAAAATATGGGAAGATATCTTTTCTAACAGAACAAACATGTATTATTCACATGTAACAATAAACTCAAATGAATGTATTCAAATGATACTACAATGCAATGTTCTATATATGGATTAACATCGGAGACAAGTTTAGTTTGTGGCTTGTTATTTCATCAGGCTCGTTCCCAAATCTCACACTGTGTGCCTGAGGCTCGCTCCCATCTGTTTGTTTTGCTTCATGGAGATGAAGACGTCAACTGAGAGATGAGAAGATGAGAGTCTTTCATCTCAGCAGTGCTCTGTCTGTCACTTGACACACGTAAATGTCACTTGTGCACTTCACGTCTCCACACATGATGTCTTAATGAAGTTCAGCGGAGTGTGAATTTGGAGAATGACTGACATGGGACAGCTCAGTAGTGTGCTCGGTAATGTGGTCAGTGGTGTGTTCAGTAATATGCTCAGTAGTATGCCCATTAATGTGCTTAGTAGTGCGCTCAGTGGTGAGTTCAGTAGTATGCTCCATAATGTGCTCTGTGGTGTGCTCAGGAGTAGGGCTGCGTGGTATCACATCACAACATACTCACACAGGCACAGTAATCACCAGGGCTTTAGGTGACAGTTGAAACATTTGTCCAGATGCCAGGTTTTTGTTACTATATGGACATTTACTTACAACTGCAATTTGGTAAGCAGATTAGTAGTGCGTCTAAAATTTTACTGATCTGTGTAAATTCGACATATCCTATCATATGTTTAATAAACGTGCGGGACTTTAAACTGCAAAAACTACTGCCACAACACCAGCGTCTTTTTACCTTGTTTATCCACAATATCTCACAATATCTCAGAAGGTGTTTTAGCTACCATGCTGTCTCGTTCTTCACTGCCACTTCAGTGTGTATCGCTTCCGCAATGTTCTACCAAAACAGCATGCTCTGATATCCGAATTTAATAAGCATAAGGATAATCCGAAATTAAACACTTCACTAAGGTATGTACATCACAATGTGCATCTCATTAATATTTTAGGCATAATACTAATCTGCTTAGCAAATTGTGGCCGTAAGTGAACATCTGTATAGTACCAAAAATCCGGAATCCGGACAGGGAGGATGTTTCAGCCATCATCTAAAGCCCTGGTGATTATTTTGTGTGTGGCATATAATGACGAGTACATCACAGTATGATGTCGTGCAGCCCTATTCAGTACTGTTTTTGGTAGTATTCTCAGTAATTTGCTCACCAGTGTGTTCAGTAGTCCTGACTGAACACTCACAGAGGCTCTGAAGGACACAGGACATTTTTCTTCTTCTTGTTAATTTCTCTCGATTTCTCCACTTTGCTGAACACTTCTGAGGGAGGATATCCTGTCAGCTTGGAGCAGTCTGAATGGCTTATATTGCAGCACTCAGCCTTTGGCGGGGGGGGAGGTTGCTTTTTTTGTGGCTGAAACGTCGAGGGGTCGCAGCAGGACCACAATAGGGTGTGCGTGTGGCCATGCGTGTACCCATGTGTGTGGCCGTGTGCACTGAGAGTCACATTTTGCCAGCATGCGGGGGTCACACACACACACATCGAACGCACCCGAGAATGGTGCTAAGCCATAAATCCCGCACAGCAAATCCAGGGATTTGAAATCCCCATGGAGCAGCAGATCGACATCATCATCAAGGCGCTCCCTCTCTCCCCCTCTCTTTCTCTCTACCTATCTCTCTCAGCGCTTGCCCGTAACACCCGGCGCCATTCAGATGAAGAGCTGTCTGAAGTGGGGCTCCAGAAAGCACCGCTGCCGTTAACCGCTCGCTGACGCAAGGCTTAGAAAAGAGAAAACAGAAGGAGAATTTGCAGACAATTAACTAAGACAGGCAGTGATGAGACAGACAAGCAAACTTACAGACAGACAGACAGATGAGACAGAGAGACAGGGAAGCAGACAGACAGACAGGCATACACACGGATAGAGAGACTGACTGACCAGACAGAGAGAGAGGCAGGCAGGCAGACAGACAGATTGAGAGGCAGGCAGACAAACATACAGAGAGAGAGGCAGGCAGGCAGACAGACCGAGAGAGAGGCAGGCAGACAGACAGAGAGAGGCAGGCAGGTAGACAGACAGAGAGAGAGGCAGGCAGACACAGACAGAGAGAGAGGCAGGCAGGCAGACAGACAGAGAGAGAGGCAGGCAGACAAACAGACAGAGAGAGAGGCAGGCAGGCAGACAGACAGAGAGAGAGGCAGGCAGGCAGACCGAGAGAGAGGCAGGCAGGCAGACAAACAGACAGAGAGAGAGGCAGGCAGGCAGACAGACAGAGAGAGAAGCAGGCAGGCAGACAGACAGAGAGAGAGGCAGGCAGAAAAACAGACAGAGAGAGAGGCAGGCAGACAAACATACAGAGAGAGGCAGGCAGGCAGACAGACAGAGAGAGAGGCAGGCAGACAGACAGATTGAGAGGCAGGCAGACAAACATACAGAGAGAGAGAGACAGGCAGGCAGACAGACAGAGAGAGGCAGGCAGACAAACATACAGAGAGAGAGGCAGGCAGGCAGACAGACAGAGAGAGAGGCAGGCAGACAGACAGATTGAGAGGCAGACAAACAGACAGAGAGAGAGGCAGACAAACAGACAGAGAGAGAGGCAGACAGACAGACAGAGAGAGGCAGGCAGACAAACATACAGATTGAGAGGCAGACAGACAGAGAGAGAGGCAGGCAGTCATAAGGTGCTTTCTCAGGGGGGCGGTACTTTTTTTAGTACCTACTCCAGACTAGGTACTTTTCATTCAAACACGCATTACTGATGAGGCACTTACAGTGATAACTTGCAATCGGTTCACCAAAAGCACCAGTGCCAACCTTATAAGTTAAGCAGACGTGCAGAAAAAGAGTTTTAGAGGAGCAAAAGTTGAGCAGATGGAATTTTTTTTGCATCCCAATTACTGGTCCAAGTGCATCAATTAATACATTTTTTCCTTGCGTCTCCATATTGAAAATTTGATTTCTAGCAAATATAATTTTGTCTCAGATCACTGGTTCTTATTAGTAAGATAACATTACATCACATTTTATTCTGTGGAAATTGAAAGGTCAGTCTGCTGGACAGTTTTAATAATGATCATGAATATGTTGTGGGTCATATAAGTAAAATATAAGTAAAAGGCTGTTTTGATCATTATTGACATATTGACTGACTGGCTGATTGACTGACCAACTGATTGATTGATTGACTGACTGACTAACTGATTGATTGATTCACCCATAGAGGCTGTGGAAAGATGACCAATTTGAGCATGAAAACCTAGTTGGTGCATAGAACATGGTGACAGTTAGTAGTACAGTTATTATATCTGCCTCTCATGACTTCAGATGAATACTCATCGGAGTATATCTTTGGAAAAGCCTGAGACACACTACTGGCATAACTGTGGTAATTATAGGGGGGTATCAACAATTCTCCATGTCTGAGGGTGGTTCATGACCTTATGTGCAGCTGCAGAATTTCTGAACACAACAAGAAACTCAAGTGCATCAGAAGAGAAACCTTGTAGTGGGAGACACCTTGACTCTTTGTCATGTGCTGCAGCATGTGGTGAATCAAAGCTAATATATAAGCCACATATATAAAATCTACCCAACATACCTAAACCACATCTACAAATAATATGTAGCAAGATTAATCTCACTATTCCACTTTTTGAGAGGTTAGGTAAGAAAAGTGCGTTGGTGGAATTTTAAACCATACTAAGATTTGCTGGAAGTTCATGTGATTCCTGCATAAATAAATAATTGACACAGACCTTAAGGGTACTGGTTCATCTTGTTGGGCCCAGATGTTGTGCCTTTAAATTGGATACATATCCTGACTGGCTGTTGAGGAATTCTCAGCTGGAAAGGATGACCTGGTAACACAAGCGAGCATCTGAGGAGTTCAAGGCTCCTGTGACCTGCTGGGCTCTAGTGGTCATTTATCACAAGATGTTATCTAATGTGTCAGTGGGCAGGCTGCGTCATAAATGCTGTTGGAATTAGGGGACCATCTCTGTCCTTCATTAATGCATCGCCAGCCGGTGTCCTCGGGAAGCAGAGACGGTGTGCGGTTAGCGATGAAGCAGGCAGATTCCACTGGAGGACGAGCGAATGGATGTTCTTGGATTAACCTCCGAGAAACAAAGAGAACTGGTGTCATGTGCGTCGGAGATAAGGAAAGCCGCATCCTGTCCGGAGATAAAGAGGCTCGTCTTTTCATCTCCGCTTTCTGCGGGGGGATAAGCGTACCCGCTTTGGCGCCAGATCGCGACTCTCTTTGTGCCGGCAGGGCGGGAGCTTTGAGGCCGCCGTGCTTCTCCGTGGATGCTTCTGGCAAAACCCAGATAGCAAGCCGCTCCTCAGAAAGCACTCGGCAGCCACTGGGCGAAGCGGCCCATGCGGAAGATGCATCAGCACAGCGCTCTAAACGATGAAGTTCCTCAATAAGCCGTCAAACTGTGGTAAAGCTTCACGAAGAGGTGTGGCACGGCAGGCAGATTTAGGGATGCCTTATATCTGTCACGATGCATCACCTCAGGTGGAGAGCTTGCATTGTCTGATTTCAGGAGATTCCCAGGCCAGCCTCTGGTTGGGCATCTCTAATTCTTACTGGCATGTAGGAACAGAAAGCTGAAGGGAACACGTGTCATTCTGGAACATTCCCAATTGGTCACTTTGACGGTGACCTTTGTGATACTGAATGCTGCTGATGCGGAGGATTTAATATTCTGCATTTCTGGTTTGAAAGAGAAGGTCACCATAACCCCATTTCATATGAAGAGAAACATATATATGAAAGCCAGCCTATACGTCATGGGAAAAACAAAACATTTAACATAGGTAAATGCATTCAGAAATTGAAAAGCTCAGACTACTTGATAAAGGAACACTCAATACAAGAATAAGAACTCAATACCAGAAAAAGCTTTATTTGGCTCTAAAGCCAAAATGGGAAAAAAGGGGCCACACAGTGCCAAAACACTGAAGCTCAGGTACAGGGAAATCACAGGCATGCACAGGGGATGATGTCAATGACCATACTGGGGAGCACAGGACTGGGAGGCACTCTTATATGGGGCTGATGAGGAGGGGAAACAAGTGGCAGCTGGGGTGATCATACGAGGGCTGAAATGAGAAGCAAGACAAAACAGGCAACAGGCGTGGCTTGTTAGCCACCCTGGGGAGAGAATGGGAGGGGCAGGAAGGTAAGGCATGAAAAGCAATACATTACTTAAAGCAGTTACTGCATTACACATACCTTCATAATGCATTATAATGCATTCACAAAGAATTATAAACCCAGTTATAACTATATAAAAGGCATAACATGTGATAGTCATGTATAATGAATGCTCTATGAAGGTCTCAAGTATAATGCACTATAAGCACATTTATACTGCAGTACAAAGCATCTTTAATTCTGAACATTGTAATGCGTTATATATATTTATAGCACATTATAGATGAGACCTTCATAGAACATTCATAATTCATGAAAAACATGGCTATACTAAGGGATGGGTACCGAAACCCGGTACTAAACGGGCCCCGGGGCTAAATTTTAAAAGACCGTTGTATCGATAAGCTCTGACGTTAACGGTATTGCTTTCGGTACTGGATACATTAATAAATCAGATGTTTTTTGTTTCTACATAAATGTATTCTTCCTCAGTTTATCTGACCAGCTCCGTTACTGATTAAGACGTTAATCTAGAGCGTTCTCTCGCGTGCATGATCCACGGGGAAACTCTGGCACATGCGCACACAGACACTGCAGTTGTCTGCGTGGTGTCTGCCTGCTGTACTGCTTATGGCTGTGTGTGATTTGTATACTGACATCCGCTGGACCCGGTCCGATCAGCGAGAGTATGCGCACAAATTAAAATGTTAATGCATTGTAGTGATGTACGCGCGAACAGAATCTTTTTACTGATTCGATTATTTTCGTTCAGTTCACTGAAAAGATCCGGTTCTTCAAATCATTGATTCGTTCAAAAATAATACTTCACATATTACACGCTGGGTTAGAAGTGAATTGCTGTAAACAATATTGTTGTATGTATTATTTTAATAAAAATATGTATTATTATTGTTATCTTTTCATTTTGTTACTATAGTCTACAAATAGATATACAGAACACAGCCAAATACATGCATAATAATAATAATAATAATAATAATAATAATAATAATAATAATAATAATAATAATAATACGAAGAAGAAGAAGAAGAAGAAGAAGTTTAATTCGTCAATATTTTGCAGTACAAAACCGAATACTTATTCTGGCCAATTGATGTCACTGCATTACACTGCATGCGGGCGGGTCAAAAAGTAAAACGCATTTCATTATCGATCAAAACGTGATGTAAACGGGTTTCGGTGGGAGCACTCACATTGTGGTGGTCTTTGTAGTCACTGATCTCAGGTCAGAGGAACTGTTCATTCAGTGGGAGGTGCCTGGTGAACTTAAGCGTGACAGCTATTGGCTGGATGTCGTCACGGCTGTGTTTCTCATGCTGTTTAGTGATATACTGCCTCCTGAATTGCTGACATGGACTGACGAGAACGTTATACAATTAGCAGGCATTCAACGCATGCGTATACAGTGATTTGATTTGAAGATTTGAATCTTTTTGGACAGGGAATCGGTTCATTCAGTTCACTTTGAAGATCCGTTCAAAAGGACAAGTTTGTTTGTGATTCGCACATCACCAATACATTGTAAGATATAAAAGCATACATACACAATCATATGGTACTTAATATCTGTTAGTAGACATTAAAATATATGACAAGTACACCCTGCATGCCAGGCAGATATGCAGATTTTTAGTTTATGTGATATTGTGAAACACTTAAATAAATGCACACTAACTCGTGGACTGAGAAGACGTTAGAGAGAATTAAAACTAACATAAACGATTGTGTATGCTTTTATTTTATTATAATGATTTAATTAATATTGTATCTCCCATGTGAAAGGAGTATTTGTCAGCTTACTGTGTCGACGGTACTGCATGAAATGTTGTTCCTGCAATCACAAATACGATAGCGATCTTAACGCATTGCTCTACACATCTGCGGTACCGTAAAACATGCGCATGCGCATAGAGATCGGGCAGGGATCGCAGACCGGGCAGCCGCAACTTGTAATGATGGCGGAGAGGTAAGCGATCAAAAGTGTGTTTGCGCTTCACTCGCATCAATGCGGACAGTGCTGGTTGCCAAAAGTGCAACAGGTGTTTTGCGTGTAAAAGCATTAAAGGCTTTGCATTAAAATCATTTATGTTTGTTTTACATTTCCATGACCAGAAATGTTTAAAACATTGCTATATTTTTTGTGAATTTATATTTTGCATTTCACATTTAATGTAAATTTGTTTAATAATGCAAATTTGTTGAATAATAATAGGTACTTGTTAATTATGTTGTTAATTAGATTCGATTTTTTTCTTCTAGAGTATCGATAAGAATATCATCAAAAATACCAGACCGATAAGTAGCACCCGAAAGAGGGGTACCGTTAAAATTTTAATGATACCCATCTCTAGCTATACTGTTATGCCTTTTTTATGAATATTTATACCCATGTTTAGAATGCTTTATGAATGTGTTACAATGAATTATAAGAACAGTTATTAGGCTTTATGAATGTTGTTTCATAGAAAGTGTTACCAAAAGGTTTTCTTGGTCTCCTGTCCAGATGTTATGCAGATGTTTCCCCTGGCCATCCTGTCTTAGTCCAGCCAAGATCTTCTGGTCCTGTACCAGGCATTGCCTCAGAGGCGTGTTCGATCACCTCATTAGAACCGGATGTTAATGTCATGTGACGAACAGCTAATGGAGTGTGATCGTCTTTGCGCTCAGCCTGGACCGCTGTATGATGTCTGTCACGTTAGCGGACGGCTCAGGCGTTACTCATTGGCACCGTGAGAACTCCCGGCCCTCGGGGATGGCGTGTCCGTGCCTGACAGATGTGCTGAGCAGCCCGTCTTCAGGAAGTCGGGCATCTTTTCTGTGTTGACGAGAGCCAGATTTCAATCTGCTATCCTGTTAACAACCTGACACGCCACCCTCATCATGCGCTGCTCCACATTACACATTGATCTATATTGTGTACTTACTGTCATTATTAATCTAACACATCTGCCTTCTCAGTTCTTAATTACAGTATTTAAATATGTTTTGGTCGGTCTACAGTGGAAATTCTGTTTATTTTGGCACGCAGCTGACGGCTGCACTTTGTCTGTGAGTGGGTCGGTGCAGCCCTGCTTAGATGTCACCCGAAAAGCTAATTAAAGGAGGGACTGTAGACGGCAGCGGAAACGAACGAGAGCTGCAGGCTCTGCCGTGACAGCCGCTCCACACAGAGCCAAGACCACGATTTCTGCTAACAAGTCCGACGCAGCTTTTTTGCACCGCAAGGGCCCTGCCGAAATGTCTAGCGTTCTGCTGGTCCGGAGCCCGCTATTGCAGCCCCCTATGGCCAGAGCAGCGGGAGGGGGGTGCATATCTCAGGCCGGTCTCTCCCCTGCGCTGCTGCTTTCAGCTTTTACAGTATGTGGTAACACGCTCTGCGAGGCTGCAGGGGCTGCCGGTTAGCGGTTGTCCTTTAGCCTAATAGCCCCTGCTGCCCTGTCTGTAGGGAGTGTGAATCCTCAGCCTGGGGGTGCCACAGGGCATGAGCAGCAGGGTAAGCTAAGCTTCACCTCCACACTGCATCGGACCGCTCACCTATCAGAAACTAGTTCTGGGTTTTTGAGGCAAGGCAGTTGAGTTAAGCTTATGTAACTTTTTTGTTTAAATTACATTACTAGTAAAATAGTGTTATTTTATTTTTAAAGCACAGCCATGTTTTATTCTTACTTTTTTGGTAACAGCATTTTAATGCTCCCCCTGACCAGCATCCATCCTCACTATCTGGAATTGTTGAGGCTCCAGAGAGAAATTATTCCATCTCATGCATCAGAACATCTTTCCCCCCAGGAAGTGAAGTTGCTCAAGGCATATCAGGAGATAACGCTCAGCATCCTCTGCAGTGACCCACAGCATTATCTGTTGATAGCATTGGCATGGTCCATGATGCCTAAGTGGACATTTTATTAGCCAGACAAACATTCAGAGAAGGTGAACACACTGCGAACACTCTGAAAATGTGAACAGGCTGTGCACTATGAAATGGTGACCACACTGAACACTCTAAAAAGGAGAACACTC
>JAODKN010000001.1:49664125-49677655 GCA_026774425.1 Petrocephalus zakoni | reverse complement strand
AGCCGTCTACGGCCTGGCTGATATAAACACCTCATAGCCGTCTACGGCCTGGCTGATATAAACACCTCATAGCCGTCTACGGCCTGGCTGATATAAACACCTCATAGCCGTCTACGGCCTGGCTGATATAAACACCTCATAGCAGTCTACGGCCTGGCTGATATAAACACCTCATAGCCGTCTACGGCCTGGCTGATATAAACACCTCATAGCCGTCTACGGCCTGGCTGATATAAACACCTCATAGCCGTCTACGGCCAGGCTGATATAAACACCTCATAGCCGTCTATGGCCTGGCTGATATAAACACCTAACTCGGCACATAAGTGCACCTTTCTTTATGTTGTCAGGTCAGAAAATTACATTTCAGCTGGTGACAGGAGAGATTAAGCTTTAAACAGGGGGGGCTGGTCAGGGTGTCCTGTCAGTCGCTGCCTAGTTTAACCCAAATGGAAGCAGTAACTTAACTAACCAGCCTGTGATTGACAGGCCAAGCCAATCCCACGAACTGGGAGTTTAAACGTCTAATTTCTGTCATCATTAGTGCCCTTCCATCATACTGCTATAAGGAGCCATATCTAACTTTATCATCGTAAGAGAATCAAAACCTAAACGTCCCTTTGCCTAGTGTGTTATTAACTGCTCCTATTATTCAAATCAGTGTGTATAACTGTTTGCATCCTGGGCTGGATTTCACTTGGGATATGAGAATTATTATTTGCTCCGATTAACATTCCCTGTCTAATCCTATTCCGCCCGCTGTTTGGGAGACATGTGATAATCGGTGGTATCTCCTACCACACAAACCACGCACTGGCCACAAACAGTCAGTACACTGGGGGGCCTGATGTGCCTTTCTTAGTGGGGGCAGGCCCAGGATGTGACGGTGTTCTTTAATGCTGCACTCAGTGTCATCTTACAAATTATAGTCTTCAGCGCAACACACCTGTGTGGAAAATTTGAGGAGGCTGTAGGGGGTGAGTCACAGTACAGATACTGATCTCTCTAAGAGAGACCAAAAAATAAATAAATAAAATAAAATACCCAGAATCAAAAGTAAGCACAACATTGAGTGAAACAAAGTCCAAAAGGCCTCCCTGCAGCAGAGCCAACACCGGTACCAGTGAGGCTCATTAAACATAGCTGCGCCCCTCGCCTGTATTCCAGAATCCAGAATAATAATGTTAATAACATATAATAAGCCTGGGATTAGGCTGCAGCCCACCTCTGAATTAGCAGTGAATTTTGCTAATCATCCTGCAGCACAGCGCTATGAACAAGAGACTATAAAAACAGCATCTGCGTTCAGAGTCTCAGTCTGCAGAAAATGAAGTGAGATTGGCGTTCCCCCGGCCCGCATTCAAATGCAAACTGGCCACCGATTATATGGGATATCTCTTATCTTTTACTATACCATTTTAATGGAGTGATATAATGTTGACACCTGCACCAAGACAAATTCCTTGTATACCTGCTGGCGAATACCTGATGAATTATACAGATTTCCATTCTGACATTAGCATTCTGTTAGGATGTCGTGTATATTGGCCTTGTATCAGAATGTTACGTAATTTGCTTTGGAAGAAAGGCCACTCTGAACAATATAATTACCTAATTAGATCAAGCTATTTCCCACTCAGCTTGTCTCCCCCACCAGATTCCCACTGAGGAGCTCCGGAAACCCACAAGCAAAGGCTTTTCCTTAATGAAGGTTACTGCTCTTAACCCCTCCTGCCCAGTATATACACTACAGGAGGTAATTATTATGATTTTAATATAATTCAGCTGTGGTTTCACCAAGCAGATTTGGTTCATTTTGAAATGAAGTTTTTCCTCCTTTACAAGCTTCCTGCTACTTCATCTGATTATAATCATCCAGTTTTAACGCGCCTGTCTTACTAACCTAGACGTTTGATCGAGAATCCTCCTTGGGAAAAGTTCATTGAGACTATACAGTCATCCACGATAATTGACCCCGGAAAGTGGAATAAGATAAACCCTAAAAGAGGAATAAGCATCGATTCACGCATAAGCGAAAGTACATGTCCCTGCCTCAGGGCAGTCTCTCGTGGGCCAGTGTCTGCTAGGAAATTAGCCTTGGCTCTTGCTGTACCCCTGAACACACGATAGCCTAACTCTCCACACTCAGATTCATCTATTAACCACACTGGCAAAGACTTACCTGGAGGTGCAGCAAACTGCTGTTTAAGGGGAGTGAGGAGTGCCCTTACGGGGCTGTTTGTTCTTATATGGAGTCAGGGGGGAATCAGCCAGCAGGGGCACTAATCCCTACATCTCGGACAGGCTCTCCGGGCTTCAGTCGGACCGTCCTTTTTGGGGCGCCAGATCATTAATCTGCTTTGCTCTGTGTTTGCAGGTGGCTGTGACCTATTTCCGGTACCGGCACACATCAGCCAGCTGACAAAAGTCCCAGACGGGAGGCATACCGGACCTGTTAAGTTCAGTCCTATTTGTTACAGTTCGGTCCAATTTTTATGCAATTTTATGCACTCAGTAGTTATCAACAGATTGTCACAAATAAAGTGACTCCCTCCCTCTTGCTTAATATCTTGTCACCACTAGTTGTGCTTTCATGCAGTGTCCAGCGGGTGGCGCTGCACCAAGACATTTTCCTGGCATAAGGCTGATGATTCATAAACAGATGCCGCTGGATTCTTCTCAGTGCAGCTTAAACAAAAGTGAGATGTGATGTGACATTTTCATTTGTTCCGGCAGATTCGAGAGAAATGGCACACTTCCCATTCAGCAGCTTCTTGATGTATCTCTCTAACCAAATTAATGATTCATTTCACCCTCGGAGATACCGTCTAACAAATAATACAAGTAAAATACAAATAATGCAAGTAAAAGGCCCAACAGAGATGAGAGCCGTATTCGACACTCTTTTCAAGCAGGGTAATGTCCAGCTATTGTGGGCTGGGGTATTGTTGTTGCTGGGGGTGCTCCTTTGAAGCGCACAGTTCACCCGCGGGTCCCTCAGTATTCCTGACAACACGCGTGCTTTTCTCCCTGCCACTCGGGCCGGTGACATCTGTCACCGAGACAGAGCGGGAGGGCACACTGATGGTCACCCTTATACACTCCTTTGCGTGTCACTTATTTTGAGACTATTGTGACCCACAGAAAGATCCAGCTCCAGTTAACTGGTTTTCCTGGAAAAAAATAAATAAATAAAAAGCACTTGAAAATCTACTTGGCTGAAAATCTAAATAGACTTTTTTTATCAGTTCATTGCCTACACAGTAATCCTATGTGTAGTTTATGTATGTATAGATGTATTTAACAGATACCTAACAAGCCAACCAAATTCCCAACGAAACATCATCTGAGGAAAAAAAAAATATGTTTTTGTTGAATTTTTCTGGCCTGGAGGATATTATTTTTCCTGTTTTTATATAAATGCATTCATAAGGTGAAGAGCGAAGGTTAGCATACCTGCATCAGGGCTTTAACAAATTCATTCAATTTGAACTTTCATTAGATATACCTGTTTAGAGAAGAGAAGTGAATATTACACGGAAGGGAAAATGTGTTTCCAGATATTAGAGGACAGAATCTGCTCTCCAGAGAAGGGGGTAATGGAGATAAGGACTGAGGGTCTTCGGGGACCCCAGTTAGTGCTGGCTGGACCGATTAAGAGAAAAGGCTCGTAGATTAATACATAAAAAGTTTTATTTAATTTTACCTGTGGGTAGATTAGGAGTTCGACGTGTTCCTTCATTCCTGACATCCCTCAGAACAGAACGGACACCCAGTTCCATCAGGCCAGGACGCGGCACTCTGCGGGAGTCTCCGCCCCCCGCACTTAGCGTCAGTCGCTGCACCGTGACAGTCAGCACGTCACCCCGTGGTGAGTGCAATGTGATCATTTACAAAATACTACTTATTTATTATTATTATTATTATTATTATTATTATTATTATTTAATAAACCATAGATAGATAGTTCTAATAAACCAAAGAATGTTTTTGTAGCTTAAAAAAAGAACTCGTAGTAGATGTTGCTTTTTACACACAGGCGTGGGATTAATAGAAACAAAACTTATCTTCTGAGCGACTTAGTGATAAGTCCGGTATCTTCAAGTACTGGACAACTTATGTAAGCTTACTTTTGGCGGCCTCACTCTTACCAGAAACGCTAACGTGCAGAAAGTTAGATTGACTGGACATTTAGAGATGGTGGTGCGTCCTTTAGCAGCGCTCCGCGGTACATTTATACCGTATTTTTATGCAACAGTGACCTCTATAGGAGGTTTAAAGTACCACAGTCAGGGTGTGTCGTCTTCTGCCTTGTTCTGTTTTTCTTTGATTGCCTGTTTAAAAATAATACAAGACGAGCAGCTGGAGGTGATGAAAGTTATTCTGTTAATATCAATGAGACAATATGCTATTTTGTGCAATTCGTGGAATGAGTTAATTTTTTCTTACGTTCGTAACAGACATATAAATATGAAATGAATAATACATAAATGTCCAACCTACTGTTTTTTGGCACATGCAATTGAGCAGTAATCTATCTTGTTATTTTTATGACGTATACTACGTGTTCTTAAGGTTTCACTCTAATTATAAATTAAAAATATTCCTCAAGCTCGGAATATAATAATAATATTAATTTGGCCTGTTAATTCAAAGCTTCGTCTTCATTTCCGTCTGAAAGAAAAGGGCATTGTAAGTGAGAAAGTACATCTTGCTGAAAATAATGCCTGAAGTCTGACTGAGTAAATGGGCTTCGCTGGTCGGGTAAACAGCATCCATGCAGCAACAAGGAGGCATGAAAAACGTGTTTCTCTGCGCTCCTTGTGAATGAATGGGAGCGATGTGCGGTCTGGGCGGTGACGGGGGAACGTGCGTGCCGGCTACGGGGCACCGAGCCTCCCAGCGGGAAGCCGTGCTCTCGTTCTGCAGCATCGCCAGGGCGCTCTCTTTCCCTCTCGCTTCCTCGATGGGAAATCACAGCACATTGATCCACACCACCCGCCCCACATGGGGGAAGAATCAGTAGATAACACCCCAGGAGGGACTGGGGGAACCTTAACTACAGTGACACAGATCCCTGGGGGCAGATTCGACATGGAACCACCTCACTGGAGCGAGAACACCGCGCGAGGCACCGCTAAACTTAACAAGATGCCGATATCATCGGCGTTATACAAACATTATCCACTTTTTATCTCGAATTGCCAAGCGGTAGTCTCATTTTGTTGGCATGGCAACAACATCCCGTTTTTTATTTTTTTTATTAAGCTTTATTTGTTTATCTATTCATTGCACACCCTACAATATTGCACTTAAATGAAGCGATTCAGTGTGAGATTCTGGGTAAATATAAAGATTTTCTAAGTATATTTTACATATAAACTTTTTTTTTTCACCCAATAAAACTGTTTATTTCATTTTGTTGTGAGATGAACCGTAGTCTAGGGCTGGCTTCATATCCTTTTTCTCAGGGTATTTAATTAGCGCCAAAAAGCCTCTATTGTCCTAACTGCACACTGTGTGATCATCATCTCTCAAACTGCTGTTCCCTCCTAAAATAGCACCTTCGCTATAGACTCGCATGCACCCCAGTCCCTAATTGGCTGACTAATCTCATTTAGATGACAGAATGCTGCTCACCAAACAATGGGAAGCAGCAGATGATGAACACTTTCAAGGAAGATACACTTTCATCAGCAGCCATCCGACCATCGGGAGAATGACAGAAATCCTTCCCTACACCCACTCGGAGCTGAAAAAAGCACTCTAGTGGGTGGCCACCATCTTTCTCAGGAGGGAGAGTCAGCTGACTGTGGTTATCGGTCTTGATTTGTTTGATGTCCCACGGTGCTAGGGCATTGTCAGGTCCTAAAACCACCCCCTCCCCAGCTCAGTTTGGTTACCCTCCAGTGTCTGATGTTCTTTCCTTGCCTGTCATCGCTCCCAGATGAGGGTGAGCCAGACAAAAAAATTGTCTTGTGATCGTGTCACATGATTCGCTCAGGCCTCCATCTGTCTCATTAGCATTTTATTGTATCATCGCTGCATTGCTAACACAATGTCCAGTATATTTATTAAAAAAATAGTTCTGGACCATTGACCACCTTGGTATATTTGATAATAGTTTTCTCTGTTTAAGTTCATTCCTTTACAGTTGATGAAAGCTGCCTGGAGTTTGGAGAGTGGCAGTTCAGTAAGGCTGACAGTTCAGGATGTATAACAGCTCAATAACGTGAACAGCAGGCATCCCACCTCTCCGGGAAGTTCCGGGAGTCTTCCGCTATTTGACAGCAGCTCTCTGACACCTGTGAATGATGCACAGTGTCCCAGAAATCTGTTGTTCCGATATTCAGTGTCAGTATAATTAGCTGCCAAGAATTTTCATCTCCAGTATCCCTGTCCTAAGTCGATACATTTAGCCAATACAACACCACCCCCCACTTCCCCCCAGCATATGACATAGCAATAATCTAATTTTTTATATCACCATACTGTTGAAATGTATGGTGGTATATGGTATTTTGACGGTATTTTAAAAAGCAATGGTATTCCGGTATTTTCAGATAAAATTTGCTGAGTGGGGAGGGTATTAAACTCATGCAGCTTAAGCCGAGCCAGCATCCCCCCCCCCGCCAGCTCTCCTTCTCCTGCCTCCCTGAAATCGCTATACCTAAGGTGGGATAACTTTTGCAAGGACAGTAGTTTAACAAGGGTAACAATTCAGTAAGGCTAACAGTTCAGTAAGAATAACAATTCAGTAAGGCTAACAGTTCAGTAAGAATAACAATTCAGTAAGGCTAACAGTTCAGTACGAATAACAATTCAGTAAGGCTAACAGTTCAGTAAGATTGACAGCAAGCAGAGTTGCCAGTCTTGAGACCACTTGACCTGCTCTTGGTCTCATCTTGGTCTTGAGTCCATTTTGTCTTGATCTTGCCTTGGTCTTTGCTATAAGTCACAAAATATTACAAAACATATTATCTGAATCTGTTGAGTGTGTTTTCACAGTGGGGGTCTTATCTTGAGACTACACTGTGCCCGAATGGGAGCCAAAATGTCAATGGATTCAGTGGTATTTAATTGCAATTATGCACTGTTGCATATATCATAATGCTTTACTATTTACTTACATTACTACTTGCATTACTAAGGCTAACAGTTCAGTAGAGTAATGCTGTGCGTAAGAATTTGACCTGTACAGCATACACATCATGCTACTCCAACACAGGACTTGTAGACACCTAGGTCCTTCCTGAACCACACTTTTAAAAGGGTCCCTTCCTTCATTCCTTGGAGGATATAAGGACAGAGCAGAGAGTGGGCAGCCCACATGGCTACTCACCCCCACCGATCCACAGCACCCCCTCCCCTGAGGCATCGGCCCAGAACTACCGGATTTCATCTGCCTTGTCGGGAACGGGGCAGGCCCCAGTTCGCTTGGATGTCCACATGAATTATTCAGGCCCACCTGTCAACGGGTGGGTCTGCAACAGACTGTGCTTCAGCAAGTCTGGTGGCCTCCCTGGGTTCGACGATGCTGAAGGCCAGACCTGATGCTGAAGAGGTCAGCTAGGCTTTGGCAGCTTTCACAGTCACAGGTGAAATGCTTATTAGCTTGTGTGTTTCTGCATGCTTTGTGTGTCGGAATCCACGCTAGCATTAACAGCTAAACTTACTGGCCGTTTATGCGTGTAATGTGAAGTGCTATATAAATTCAGGTTAGAAACAACACTGAAGCAACACTTATTGCAACCTTATGGCAACTTATTGCCATATAAACATAAACGAAAGTATTTTTTGATGGCTATATTTGTTTCAGGCTTGCAGGTCCTTCACAGGCCTAATTATCCTTTGACTCTGAATTGGGTGGCACGCTGAGATTGATCTGGATACTATACTGGACAGAAACTCTTCCTAACCTGCACCAAACCGTGAGCCTAACCTCACTACAACACAGATTGCGACCAGAGACTTTGTTGGTCATCACTGAGCCAGGCGGCATTGTTCTTTGTCACTGCTGAAGTTTCCCTCACCAATAAAACTAGAACAAGCCATACTGCATGGGGTTGTTGACCTATGGAGACAGAGATTCGGCCCAGGGCCTAAAATCTTCAGTTTAGACCATGACAAATCGTGAAGGTGAGGCTTGGGAAAGTGGAAGTGGTGCTTTTTCAGTCAAATCATTTTATCTTCGTGTTTTGATCATAGAGCGATGACCCAGTTAAAGCTTCCACATAGTTAATGTGGATAACTGGAACACACGGTCAAGCTTAGATCTTACAATGTGACCTCGATAAGTTAGAGACCTGGCATATGGCTTGGACACACTCTCCCTGATGAAACGATTCACTGGTTACATCCATCAGGCTCCAGCTGCCTCTGCTAGTGTCACATATGGCCCTCATCCTTCTGGCTGGATGGGGTCGCTGCATCCAGGGCTGGGTCTTTGCAGACTCGGGGTCACTTCCAGACACCTTAGTAGAACAAATAACTTCAAAGAACAATCAAAGACTTCCATTTACATGGGAATACATGCACTATTAAATATCAGGACGGTGCCAATCTGTGTCTTCAAGGACCAAAAAATCAGATGCCGGTTTCTGGAAGAGTGGAATAAAAAATCCTCGAGGGTAGTGTCAGCCAGCAGCGGTGTGACTCAGCCCCCGTGAGATAGCTGCTAATTTGCATTACTCTCTACAGCATGCTTGAGATGCTTGTCCTCCAAGGCAGTACTTCAGGGCAAAAAGCGTCATAATTCAGTGAAAGGACTTTATTAAGGGTGAACCGTGCAAGGAGAGCAGCGTTTAAGGATGCGCCACCAGCAAATGCATCAAGGCCAAGTCACACTGCGTGTATAAAGATGGCGTCATTCAAGCGGACACGCCGTGCCACAGCGGACTGCCATTTACCCCACGCTCAAAGGCCCCTAGGCTCTTTAGCAGGCATGACGGTCGTGCCGCTCCGCGGGGAGGAATCTGTCATGTCATATTGTGAGCCAGAACGTCCAATCCAGCCCTGTGAAGATGCTGCAGATGGTAGCGGTAGGTCCGGTGTTTAGTGACTGATGCTACAGTGTTAGGCTGCGCCAAGCTGAGGTCTGGGATCAGGACCCAGGAAGCAGATATAACAGCATGCGGGCTGGGGGCCAGGGCTGTATACTCTACTTCACTGCTTGCTGTGCCGAGACCCTGAGGAGCCAGGCCGCGGAGGCGGACGTCAGATTAAGCGCACGCGTCTTCATTAGCTGCGGCTGATCCCTTAAGCCTCGCCACACTGTGGTTTCATTAATCCAGTTTTATTAACCGGGTGAGTGTTCGTCTTCTTCTCCAGCCTGCCTACCAAGCTGGAGGCGCACGGCCGGATATTCTCAGCGTGCCACAGCACAATCAGCAGCCTTTTAAGCACGAGAAACAGCAGTGAATAACGAATAACTTACACATCAAACACATCTGACCAAATTTTAGACATTCTGTAAAATCCTCTGCCAAAATATTTTGTATACTTACAGCTTGCATGTGTAATTGGTAGAAATTCTGGCCTGGTTACTGGTTAGACTCAGTACTCGCACTGCCGTAGTGATTAAGCCATAAGAGTGGACCCCAGCTGTAATTCCTGTGCAAAGAGCGCCCCCCCCTCCCCAACATCATTTCAGACTGCAATGAAACACAGTCAGCTTCTTGGGCATGAGGGCTCACTGTAAGTAACATGAAATAATCACACACATGGCAGGAGCAGGCAAAGTCCCTAATACTCTCAGAACAGTCTGACGCAGAGTAAGGGTGAGCAATGGGGTCTTGTTTAATTACACTGGACAGCTGTCCCCATGTTGCCCTGTGGCAATGAAGACTACAGACTCCTTCACACTCCTTGTCCCTGCCTGCATTTGGGCTGCTTGCAGGGCTGGAGGAGTTCTAAGGCCTTAGAAATGTACCTGTATCAAGAGGACATTCGGGACACATGTACTGCAACCATCAATGTCTATCTTAGTTTGGGGGTAACATCCTAAAGGCATATATGCTGAAAAATATCACATATTAGTAACACTGATGCTCAGAAACAATATACTCACTGTGGTATAGCTGTAGAGTCATTTACACAGGTTAGATACAGCAATGTTATCACGCAATTGGACACGCAGAGAAAATTGCCCAGAAATTACCCTACATGCATCTTAATTACAGAAAATTGTATAGTAATAACAGTTAATATAATTACGAAAAATAACTAATTAATTGTGGTAGCAGGGAATTATGCAGCACAGCGAATTATATTTGTCTGGATCTCTTAAGCACTAAACAAAATGGCCATATAAACCAAGTCATTCCCTCCTCTGCACTCTAATTTTTACCTATTCGTTAGGGACAAATGTGTCTGAAATTTCAGGCAGGACCAGTCATATATATTTTTTTAAATCTGTTTTTAATGGCTCCTAATTCTCAGCATTGTGGCAGTGTTGTTTTAGGATCAATAAACTGTTACTGAGTCAGATAAAGCACAAGGCCAGCGGTAAAATTAACCACAGTCAACAACAATGTATGATGAAATTAAACACAGTAAACAATGATTTTACTAGCTTTGTAAATAGCTCATAAAACACGTGACACAGAGTAAGTTTACAAATTACTCTCAAACTTTATTCTAAAGACCCTTATATGAGTGCATATTGACTAACTGGTACCGGTACCTGTATTTTCACTTTATTATTCAGAATGGACACTGATTCTGGGGCGGCGTGGTGGTGCTGTGGTTAGCACTGTTGTCTGGCAGCTCTGGGGCCAGGGTTGAAGTCTCCGCCCAGGTTCCATGTGTGTGGAGTTTGCATGTTCTCCCTGTGTGTCCGCTTTCCCCCCTACAGTCCAAAAACGTGCTCAGGCTAATTGCCCCTAGGTGTGAATGGTGTGTGAGTGTGCCCTGCGATGGGCCGGCTCCCTGTCCTGGGTTTTTCCCCACCTCATTCCTACAGCTTCTGGGATAGGCTCTGGACCCCCCACGACCCAGACTGACTTCTAGAGGAAGTCACCCTCTGCCAGTCGACAGTGGGTTGATTCCTATCATGTGTACCTTGTTTTGGCTCTTACACATAATGTTCTCCCCTGTGTCAGACCAGACGCAGAGGCAGACCAGGAGAGAAGCAGAATGTAGAGGGCATGCTGGCCATTCTAAACTGATTTTTTCAGTTGTCATTTTTGTATTTAATTTGATTTGATCCCTTGAAACAGAGAATGATTCAGTGTAAAGCTCCCGCACCCCTAAGAATCCCAGTAGGCATCATGGTGGAGATCCTCTTTCAAGGTGACGTCCTCGGTGTCATGATGAATCAGTGAATCTGAGTTACATTTATCACACGCTGGCTCTGTGCTGCCACTGGAGTTTTTAATACATTTGTACCTAAAATCTATATAGGAATTCAATTTTTATTCCCTCTTTAATTAGCCCTGAGCTCATGGTCACCCCAGTTTGCTATCGGGCACTTCAAGCATCGATGCCTTGCCTCAGAGCTTATGGATGGCACTGCATGTTAATGAAGAAGCTGGCCCCGGTTGTGTTTCCAAGCGTCCCAGGAAAAGGGAGCAGAAGCAGCTTCCAGAACTTAAGCTTTTATGGATCTGGAGTGATCAGTCCATTTTGGGGTCCAGTAATGCTCACAGCTTGAAAACCTGTTAAAAGATGAAATATGCATTCATGAGCAATGCTGGAAGTCTATAAATGAACTGGTAGATAACTGGATTTCAACCAGCTATTATGAGTATAATAACTGGTTTTTAGATTGCATCGATAGAGGGCCTCTTAATATCTATCTATTAGATGCTTAATCTACCTTTAAATCCTTTTTAATATACTGAAAAAAACACAAGTAGAAAGAAAGTTTTTCTCTCCCCGAGATGAAGGAGTGACGTCACCATCATCCTCCGCGCGTCTTTTCGCCATGCAGGAAGCGAACGTCAGGCAGAGGTGGTTCTGCTGATTGTTTGTGGAGCTGTTCACCCTGCTGGATTCCATGCACAGTGTGATCTCATCATGTTGGGGAGATCAGAGGTCCAAAGAAACGTCCTGCAAGGTCCTGCGACCCTGCTTCAGCATTACATGTGTTTCACGGTGTCACAGAGTCATGGTGTTTCAGGTTCTCTTTTAAGTTCCTTGAAATTTAAGTTTATTTTAATTAACAGCAAATCCCCCTCCATAACTATTTTCACTGGGGGGGTGATCTTCCCTCTCCCTTTTTCCTTGGGACTGAATATGGGACGTCTTACTCAGAAGATGACAGTGATGTTCGCTGGGGGGTTGACCACGGTTATGTTAGAATCAGAAGGCTGAATCTCATTTCTGGTGTTGAAATGGTACTTTCATAAGAGGAGTAAAATGGTTACCACCTGCAGCAGTGTAGCTTTGACCCGTTAAATAGGACATTTCTTTTTCATTTTGGCAAGGCCAGATTTAAAATGTGCGTGTCAGTTCTGCCTGGTCACGTGTGTCTTTGAGAGCGCAGAGCCTGTCATTGGCCACGAGAGGGCGTACACGCTGCGCCGAGATGATCTCCATCGGCAGAGCTGTCATGTCCAGCAACAGTGATGGGCAGTATTTCAGTTAAATGTATTTACAGTAAGTATTTCATTACGTTTCATTATTTTCTCATTTGTATTTTGCTGGACAGAAAAGAATGTGATATTTTTAACAGGCTTGATTGCATTTTATGTATTTAAAATATGCAAGTTTCTTAATAAAATGTCATTGTATTTATTTATATCATATACAGGCTTACATACTTTTAAATATTGCTTATCACCATCATCGGCAAGATGAAAGCTAATCATGTGACTGATGCTGCTGGGCCCAGCTTGCTCTTTGTGAACTTTGTTTCCCCTGACCAGTAATCCAAAGAAAGAAGCTGCTTCATGCCTTTAAGGTAAAGCATGTAGTAAGATATACTATCAGATTGCTCACTGAATGTCATTATAGGGAAGGAACAATAAAGCAATTAGCAAACAGCAGTGCTGTGCTCTGGAACTTGTGAATTAATTTGCAGGCCGACTAGTTCATTTTAACAGGCATGTTCAGGCAGTGGCATCTTGTGGTTTGTCATATATGGAAGACTTCATAAATCAGGCGAGGAACTTTTGGTCCTAAGGACAAAATTAGTTTATATCAGCCACACATAGGGGTTTTATGAACCACTGAGCCTGTGAAAAAGGACGAACCGACTGGTGAACCTTGAAGCGTTTTTTTTTTTCATCATATTTCTAAAAAACTTTTTCTTACTTGAGTTTGCGCATGTTCGGCAGCCTAGTGTAAGAAATTGGGAAATTCACTTATTATGATAATTTATGAAAGCATTAGTGAGCCTCCTTGCACGTGTACATGCACACATCAGCACTCCTGCCAGTCACCACCACTAATTCTTTGGGAAATGAATCTGAAACCGCAACTGATGTTATATGGTGGTTCTGGAAGATGGAATTGCAACACACCCCCCCCCCGCCCCCCGCGGGGGGGGGGGGGGGGGGGGGGGGGGGGTGGGAGAGGGGGGGTGTG
>JAODKN010000001.1:49641101-49654304 GCA_026774425.1 Petrocephalus zakoni | reverse complement strand
TTTCAAATCCTTTATCTACAAAGAGTGGCGATCTCTGCTGTAATGAGATATTGGTTCAGCATTTTGTGTTGATAGCAACTCTTGCATACCCCTTGGTTTTCTAGATTACAGGCAAATTGTAATTAATATTTGCACATTTCCATCTGCATTTAACATTCAATAGCTATTGCTCTTTTACAGTCAGTGGTGGTGAATTGACACAGTACAATAATCAATAAAGATGTGCAGAAATCAATTGGTGTGTATTGTACCCCACAGTCCATTCCTGAAACCACACTTTCCTGAATGTCAACACCTTTGTCATCCTCCTCATTCACACACTCACAGCTATGTGTGAGTGTGATGGATGAAGGAATATTGATAGATTTCGAAGGGTGACAAGTTTATTTAATACTGAATAATAAATATGGGATTATGACAACAAATAAAAAAACCACAAAGCACATGTTTGAAAATTAAGACAATTATCTGAACGTCAATCAAACTGTACACATGCATTTACGCTGTCAGCGATCTGTGTGCCTTTCGAGCTTTGATGGCAGCCACGGTGTTGCTCTTCGTTATTTTACTTTAGAATTCTTCATATTTTACCGTAATAATTCTCTGTCCCTCTGCAGTGAAAGACATATCCCTGTTGGGATCCATGCTCTAATTGATTGGCTGATCATTCCACACGGCATGCTTTTATGTACATGCACTAGGAATAATCTTTGTTTCAATAAGAAAACCTGGTTTGATATAGGTTGCTGATAGATGGCGTTATGCATTTATTTGGTTTTGTCAAGCTGGAACTTATCTTCGAAACCTGATTTAGTTGAATCAGCTTTGTGATATAAGGACCCTGGTCTGCTCACCTGAACGGCACTAGGTGACTAACCGATCTGGTCATTCTCTCAGCAGCTTCTAAACACTGAATGTAACATTTGAGGAAAATAATACATTTATTTTGTTGGTTTGTCTCTCTTGTTTCCGTTTATGGGGAAGCTTTAGGGAAACCCGCCAGATGTTCAGATTTAGTTTATACGGTGTCCTGTCACTGGTCCTGGAAAATGGAAAATGCTGTCTGTTGAATTTTTGTCTTGCATCAATCCAGCTGAATGTGCAGGGGAACGGGGTATGATTTCTGAAAAACACATGAGCTTGGGCCCTGAGTCTGCCTCTTAAACTGGTCTGTAGACATCGTTACTGTCTCCCTAAGAAAGTCAATACGTACTGTCACGTCCCTCCCGTCCGATCCTCCTGTATGCCACGCCCCCTCGTCTCCCTCGTGTGGAATCCCCGTGTTTCCCTGCTGTTTCCAGTCCACGTCTCATTAGTAGTGTATTTCAGTCCGCGTTCAAGTCTGTTTCCCCAGTCTTGTCATTAAAGTCTCGTATGAACATTACGTGTCCTCGCTGTGTGAAAAAAAGCTCATGACCGGGAAATTCCCGCACGTCCCATGTGCGCCACGTCCCTTGCCCGTGGCCAGATGTGACACATAACCAGAAATCAATACACTGAAGAAATGAGAATGTAGTCCGGTGATGAGACTGACACAGAGTGTCTTTTCAGGTTCATGTAAAGTCCTGTGCACAAGTTGTTGGGCCTCCTGTATCAGAAAGGCTAATTCTGGCCCCGTTATTTTTCTCTCATGTTGATGCCACGTTCCCCACTCATCAGAACACACCATGACTTCTCCCATGGCACCTCTCCAAGACATCACATCCAAGATCATTTGCTTTGTCCCTCTAAACAAAGCATAGCCAATTTAATTACAGTTAAGGGGCTGGCCTTCTTAACGTGCTCATAGCTTGTTGATTTGGCCCGACTCGTATCTGCTGAGATGAGGCTACAAGCAAATCATCTGTAATAGAGTTACAGATGAAAGCGGACACTGCCCAGGCACTAGGAAAACCCTAAAGCACAGTGATTTACGAGCCCTCCTGTCTGTAATACTCTAAATCCACATAATTCAATCAGAACCGATCGCCGGTCCATTTGGAAAGCAGCTAATTTAGTAAATCAGTACTGTGGCCAAGTGGATCTACAACGTCTCCGTTTGAAAGGAGTCATTGCTTAATGTCAGCGTATAGCAGACACAGGTTTGTTTCACGTTGCAATGAAGATAAAAACTAAAAGCTTCAGCCACACATGTCAGCAGGAGGGCTTTTTTTTCAAAGAGATTTTTTGGTACAACTTGGTGTTTTTTTATTTATGGTTTTAATAAAACTGTGAGCCGTCAAAGAAAATTCAAATATGAACAAAATGGCCTCCATCTGGTTTTGCATACCGGCAGCAGGGGGTCTGCAGCAAACAACGGGATCCCTGGAGATCATCTTCTCTGGCCTATAACATCATGCTTCTGATCACGCCTGAATGTTAGCAAGCTAAGATGCCCGGCTTGCTCATTTCTCCTTCAAAATGCACTTATATACCGATGACACAAAAATCCAACATGTAAAATCATGGTGAGTCTTTACATCTTCACTGGGGATGGTACCTTAGAAAGGTACATATGCGACTCATAATGACACTGTTTAGATTTAATTATGGCAGCAAAACTTTTTTGGAGGGAAATTCTTCACACAGATACTCTGTTTACAGTCATTGCTGGTTCAGAGGTGCCCCTGGTGATAGACACAGCTCCTATGTTGGACCTATTTTTCCTCACATCCAAACAAATTTGGAGTGGAACTACAAAAGTTGCGTGAGAGAGCAAGTGCCCTTAGATTTGCCAGGTGAGACCTAAACCTGATGAGAAGAGATTCACCAAAATCCCCAGAAAGACTTGGCCTCATGGTATTGGAGCATGACTCTCCTGGTTTAAATTCGTATATTCCAAAAGAAGAGGGTAAACTGTGGGCTTCGTTTCTCTCAGCAAGCAGCCCAGAAGATGATGTTGGAGCAGAGCTGCAAAAGCTGCACCTGAGCCTCTCCTGGGGAATTACATATGATACAAAACAAATTGGATGGGGAATGGATATCCTTGATGATACCTCTCAATATTTACCCATCCAGACCCTCAAGACCTCATTAAAAGTGTCCGATAGTCACTCACACAGTGGCTTAATAGGCAAATGCATCTGATGCATTGATTCCACATGTTCTCAAAGAAACAGGTGATTTACAAATTCAGCTCAGCTGGCAGCTTTTATAAATGTTGGACTATAGATAGCAGGCCACATCCGCTTAATCTGAAGAGGCAGCTGTCAACACAGGGTCTATTTACAGACACGCTAGTCCATTCAATATGAATTGTTTCAGATACACATGAGAAAGGCTTTGATGGATTCAGGAGATTTGTTGTTTCACTTTGAGTATGAATGATATGAACCTCTCTTTAGAGCTTATCCCGTAACCTTTGCACAGGGTCAAAAAGTTCTCTTTTGTCTCTAAACCCAAATCCATCCATCCACTCTCTTTTTAAGATCCCATTTTCTGGATGTGAGCTCCCTCTTTCCAGATTACTTCCTCCCAGGCTCTTGACTGGAATTTTAATTTACTTTATACTGCACTGCCTTGCTTTGGAGACTACCTACACATTGCCCCTTGGTTACTTTTCAACATTTTATTCTTGTTATTATGTGTGTTTTGTTGCTACGGATCCTTCATCAAGACAGCATATTTTTTCCTGGTCGCTGTGCCCTCTTGCTAAACCTGTCAGTACATCTGTTGTAATGTTCAGGTAAACTCACCCACCGTCTCTATGCAAGCATTGCTGCTACTGCTCCTAGAGGCGAAAACGCGGGCCACTAATTGTCTGATGGTATGCATGATTTATGTTCATTTAATGTTTTTTTTAAGTTAATGATACATGTGCCTGAAATCATACCTATGACATCCTAACATTTAAATAAAATTTCTGTTTTTCTGATACTAAAGCAGAAAAAAATGTGAAATACCTCCGAAGCGATGTTGTCATGTTGGATATCTATATCTAAAGGGTTCCTACCTTCTCTCCTGGAGATCTGTGACAGATAGGGAAAATGATTTTAGTTTATGTCTTGATGTAATGGATTACCCTGCCTTCCCCTGTAGAATGAGTCTTCCCATCAGATTGTTCCTCGCTTGCTGTCAGTGGGAAGATGTATAACAGAGTCTGGGTCATGTGTCTTCCTCTATCCCAGAGGAATGCTTGGTGAAAACGCTTCTGAGTGTACTTCATTGCACCGCAACACAGACAGCGGCCAGTAGGTGGCGCAGTAGCAAAAGGGCCTTGGTGTGGCCAGATATTTGCTGAACATTGTCTATAAATAATCATCTGTGGGAAATGAGAAAAATGATGAGGAATTAATTAATGCTTTGGGGGAGAAAAAATGTCTCAGCAGAACAATCAAATACTCGTAACATTACTCTAGATAAGAGCATCAATTAACAGAAACAGATGAGTCTGAAAAAGGTGAGATGAATTATGTCTTGTTTCTGGTCTTAATTTATTCATGACTACCCCCCCCCATCCCTGATGGATTGGAAGTCTGTTACCTTTATTGCAGACTGTTCACGCCGACATAAAGAATCAGAATTTTACTGCTGCCAGTTGTTCCTTTTTCTGTTAATACGTCTGCACTAGAAATCCTTTCAATGAGTCAAACCGTGTTTTAGCCATAAAAAGGGACAATGCAGGTGATTTAGTGGGGCTTATCCAAAGAGGCCTATTCACAGCTGCTCTACCTCCCTCGTGACGTGACAGTCGTCTGATCGAGACTCAGCTATTGTTCTGCTGCACGGAGCGGCAGAGAATTCAGAAGGAAGTTCCACCGTCAGATTCGGGATGTCAGAGATGCACGGGGGCCGCGGTGGCAAGCAGTCGCTCTGTAATTGTAGCAGCAAATGACAAAGAGGGTTTTATTTTTCAAAGGACGGTGTCTCACCACCCCACAGCTCACCGGGGGCTTGTCTAAGAACAGGGGTCCTTAAAGCAACAGGACAGAATACTGATCAGCCAGAAGACGGACAGGCGTGCGGGGGGTGGGAGCTAGTAGGCGGGGCATGGGGGGCAGGCACATGTTCCATCTCACCATGGAGACGGGGAAAAAGTGGGGGCAATCTTTCCAAGGCAGAGGGGAGGCATGGAGAGCACCTGGGAGGGGGTGTGTCCTCGGCCAGGGTGGGGCGTCACCATCAAACATGGATAAAAAGGGCCCATGTCTCACAGGGGACACCACCAGCTGGAAAATACAGGATACACCTTTAATGGTGTTTTTAATGGGGCCCTCTGCAGGCCGTGGGGTGCCTACAGACCCCGGCTCATTTGTAAAAGTGTTGAGTCTTGAAACCGTGTTGATGTGTTTCATCCATCGTGTCGAGTTCTGTAGAAAAAGCCACTCCTCCTCTGACTGAAATAACACTGAAACTCGTGGCTTCTGCCTCATTTAAGGAAGGATTTCCCAAAATGTGAATAACGAAAATCATAGCAAAACGAAAAGCAAAATCATATCAGTGTATGGCGGTGAGACTCTGCACGCACCGGGCGGCCTGGGGACCTGTGTAATTACAGTGACGGCACCTTGTCAGTCGCCGCCAAGCTTCCCGCTCACCGCGCGGCTCTGAGACCGGCCTCGAGCAGCATCCCGCGTTCAGGCTGACAGCTTGATGGGCAGCTATTTTCAGGCTAGAGAGGCAAATAAATGACCTCATCTACTCTGCACATGGGTGAACCCCCTCCACTACCCTTAGCTTTAACTCGTCTCATTCTATACCCTAACTGCAGTATATGGATGGGTTTCTAAATGCTCTCTCTGCTGAACTGAGTGCAAGCTAGATAGCGCTGTTGGAGGATGGGGGATGAGGAGGGGGGGTAATTCACCCCAATCTGCAAATGCTTGTGTTTTCCTGACACATGTCTATACCTGACCCAAGATGCTAGTTTAATCATATTTTTGCCTTTATTTAGCAGACACCTTTATCCAAAGCAACATACACAGACAGTACACATATGCTTTGAGACACCCGGGTCAGATGGTCCCTGGAGCAAGTTATGGTTCGGGGCCTTTGCTCGGGGGCTGATGATGACATCAGTCTACCAGCCATGGGATTTGAACCAGTGACCTGCTGATCACAGGCACCCACTAACCTGCTGAGCCACACACTGCACCGCGCCCCCACCCCCAGTCCATTATCATTCTATAAGTAAAAAGCAAGCTGACTTGCCCCACCCTCTTTGTCCTATAGCATCGGTTTTAAAGACTCAGATTTTGTCATGAAGATTTCAGAATAAAAGTCCTGGCTTTCTGGCCCATGCTGGTGACCGGGTCACATGATCACCCAGTACTTTTTTGTTAATGCTTGACTGTGCCGTTGTATCTGTGTTTATTTGTGCAGCGCCTGCGTACGCCGCGGATGCATAACAGCAAAGGTATGTGACGCGGCCCTTTTCCGCTGACGGCCACGGGACGCAGAAGCAGCACGCTTGCTTTGTTTGTGGGCCTGCGTTTGCTGTCTGGGCACCGCAGCACAAATATCAACAGACACTATTAAATTCCAGCACTGAGTTGTTCCTTCATATACTGTGCACTAACACTTGTTTTTCTCCCAACATTTGTCAAATGATACATGACAAATTCTGCTCATTGTGGTATACCACACAGGCAATTCCCAACTCACATAAATAACCAGTTATACACACTCTTACATAAGTCATATTTTACATAGAGTACCATTCAAAAATCCAGACACACCTGCTTATATTGCATTTGTCTCTATTGTGTTACTTAGGTTATAGTGAAAGGCCTTGAGGCAATAAAGTAATACATATCAAGAAAAATATTCAAAATTTCATAATTTTCTCAAATTTTAGACTCATCAAAACAGCCCCCTTTTGCTTCGATGACAGCATTGCAGACTCTTGGCATTCTTTCAACCAGCATCCAAATGTAGCCACCAGGGAAGTTTCTCAATCAGTGCTGAAGGACTTTCCACAAGTTCTGGGTACCAATTGGCTGCCTTGCCTGTACTCTTTGATCCAGCTCATCCCAAACCAGCTCTACAGGGTTTAGGTCGGGGGTTTGTGGGGGCCAGGTCATCTGCCACAGCATTCCATATGTTTCCTTGTTCACAGACAACTCATATAACCTTGAGGTGCCCTTTTTATAAAGAAAAAACTGATTTTCAGTCAGTAGGGTGTCCAGACTTTTGACAGGTAATGTAAGTCGGATTAACCATCACATACCATTCAAGACACCTAATAGCAAAAAACATACAAGCCAAAAATATACTATTAATCCATACTAAAGAATATGTATCAAATAAAAGGAAAGATGAAGTCTGAATAGGTAAAAGTACACAACAAGGGCTGACAGGTGAGCTACTAGCCGCGTGTGACATATTATTTTTGTGTTAGCGCTTCCATTTAGTCTACATATCTTGGATATTTTTTTGCGTAAGGCTGGATTTGTCCTCGGGCTGCCTGTATTTAAAACACAGTGGCCACTGAGTGACAAAGTTCTGAAGGGAGAAACCACAGGCCCGAATCCACACAGGCTGCTCGGGTTTCTATGGGCGGGACTGCTATGGTATCAGTTAAATTCGCTAATGGATTTTGTCAGCAGGAAAAAGCATGGAGACCGAAAGCCCCAGTCTGGCTCAAGCTACTCCTCCCATAACCGCTGGTGTATTTTTCATACAAAATCCTATATTCACCAAAGTGTTTTTTATTATTTCATAGCCACCCTGATCCTGTTTGTCATTAGCAAGCCCAGACTGGTTTTGTGGATGTTTTGCTGTGTGCGACAGACTACGAGTCCGTAACAAGAATGATGGGATATCTCCAGCACGCCTGCTGATTGACAACAGAGGCCCCAGCATTTCTCTGGGCCTGCTATGGACAGTGGGCAGGAATCTGTGTCCACAGCGGCTTGAGGCCCAGGGTTCCCTCTCGGGAGTCTTGCTGCTGTTTTTAGCTCCAGCTGCCGGTGAAGAGGCCGACAGGCTGTCTGTCACGTGCGGCCAATCACTGTCCTGTCAGCCCTCGCTCCGTGACGTTTGACATTTAATCACCACCCTGAGTCTAGCCCCCGTGGCCTTCCTGCCTCTCATGAAATGCAGAAGAAGATTTATCCTACTGAGCGGGGCCCACAGCCTGTCATAATAATTACAGGGCTCTAATGAGGGCCAATCAGAGGTGTTGGCTTCCCGAGAAGGTCATCGCTCAGCATTATATATAACAATATAATCATAAGTAAATGTCTTCCTGGTTGTTCTTGTGTCGTTGGTGGCGATGACCCCTGGAATGTTAAATAGTGCCATTTTTCCTGCTAAAGTTCAGGCATCTGTCGCCCCCAGACTCAGTGTCCTCTGAGGTCACCTCGTCCCAAGTGTGTCAGTTACAGCTGTGTTGCCACTGTAAACACACATAGCGTGAGCAGATGAGCAGGTAGATAGGGGTAGATTTGGGGGGGGGGGGGGGGGGAATTGGGAGCTTTGTGTTATAGTCAGTTTCATGAGACGGCTTAGCATGACAGTGACTCACAGGCCCCCCAGGAAAGGGTTTAAGGTTAATAAAACTTTGATACTTCCTGTCTCTTCTTACTGCCCCTCGGCAAACTGAAAGGCAGCCCTCGCCCTATGAACGGGCTCCTCGTGACCACGGGTCCTGCCCCCTGCTGGCCAATCGGCAGAGGGGTGGCAAGGAAGTACAATAATTATTAATAATAATAATTATAATTATTATTATTATAGGTGTCCCAGGTGTACCCCTGCCATTGTGCCCTATGCAGCCTGGGATATGGCCCAGTCCACCTGTGAGCCTGTACCGGTTATTAATTCTGACACTTGAACTGGATTTATTGAATCCCATTCTGGTGAATCGGATCCATCATCCTACTGTTTAATAATTGAGCTGGAAAAATTGTGGAATGCATAAAACAAGCCAGTCTGTCACCTTGTTCTCCCGGCTGCTGGTGCCTGTCATCACAATCACTCTCCTGAATTAAGCGCTACAGAAGCCTATGTTTTATTTAATATATCATTTAAAATCTCACTGGTGCCCTGGCAGACACATGCTAAGGCATCCGCGCATTAACTGTGAATACCTAATGAACAGTTTGCAGATGTTCTCAAGGTCAGAACTGGCTTTTGAACTAGTGTTCAGATAGCAATATTTTTTATTATCAACGGTAATTAATTATTACAGCTGGCAGACCCGCTGCGTTTTGCTGACTCAGAGGGACGCTGTGTTTGCAGTATGTATGTTGTGTAGGCTTTGTTTATTTTTCTTTTATTTTTAATCTACAATACATTAAAAATACTTTCCTTTTGGAAGTTTTTGGTTTGTGAACAATGTGTCGTCGTGGGATGGTTACAGATTTCAATATCTATTAAAAATGGATTACATGTTACTTTTATGTCCAGAAATGTTATTTCTGGATATAAGGGTCATGGGGTATCATTAATCAGAGCAGTCAGCGTATTTTAGGGACTCTGTGTTAACTAAGGTTAATTACCTCAGCGTTTAAAATGTTTGCTATGAACTTGTTTTAATTGGGGATTTTTTTTCATGCAATTCTCCCGAGAAATAACCAGCCACACAGTGGCATGAACATGCATATAAAAGATGCAGCGCGCAGGAAGGGTGAAATGCTGCCTGCGGGTCGCCACTGGGCACTGCAAGCGTAACCGGACACCGGGCTGAGCGGCACCGGCGAACCCCCGGTTCCAGTCGCCCGTTTCCAGTCCCCTCCTCCGGCGTGACATCACCGGGCTGCCGCCCTCCCCCTTAAACGCTGACGGCCGGGGACTCGCCGAGACTCGGTGTCGGCGGTGCTTCTCAGCTAGAGAAGATGCGATCCCCTTAACCTCGTCTGCCCGGTGAGTGTCGCCAGACGGGACGCGGGGTCTGCGGGGCGCTGCTGCGGGACCTCGGCAGCGGGGACTGTTTTATCCGATATGTTATATAGCAGCGTTTAGGAAGTTCATTGAAAGCGGTGCTGTTAATGCGGACGATGCATTGACTGTAGGTACGGAGGTGGGTAGGGGGACAGCACTGCCTTTGCACTTTGGAGAAGGACGATCCGCTAATCGCATGTAACCTGCGCTTCATCGGACGATTCCGAAGAAAAGTGGCTTCATCCCACGCCTGATCGGTAAACTTCCAACCCGAAACTGTCCGTCATTGTCTAACATGCCAGCAGCCTAATCTGTACAGTCGCCTGTAAACCGTGTTTCTTTAATTGTGCGTTTATATATGCAGGCATATGAATGATAGTAAGTTAGAAATTTCCGATAGCATAATCTATATATTTTTAAAATGTGTGTTTATGTGGTGTATCGGTCTTGTATTTTGCATGTGATATAGCGGTACATATTAATGTACATTTGCGTGTTAGAAGTTGCTCTCAGCCGCGCTACGTGCGCCTCTTGGCTATTCCTTATAATAAACTTCCTGCTTTTGGGATTTTAAATTAAGACAAGTAAACAAACACCCCTGCCGATTGAGAGATTATTGCACGATACGCCCCTGTACTATTTACCCCAAAAAGAGCAATTTCGGGCAACTTTTCCTGGAATACTGTCCCTTCCGTTGCACGTACAGTTAAGGGTGATGTTTGTTATAGGAGACCATCTACCAACTGCTTTGCCAGTATGGCGTGTTTAAGGGGGCATTTTTACTAAAGGGTGTTATTGTAATTGTTTGGTGTTATGTTCATTTGTTTATTTTCAGTTTTATTTGCGTTTTATGCATGTTGTCAGTAGCAAAATACCCAATATCAGAACTTTCTGAATCATTAGTCATATTAACAATTTGCCTTCTTAACTGAACCTAATTACTTTAGAGAGTACTTTTTTGTCTAAGACGGGCTGTTGTTACTGTTTATGGTGCAGACGCCATTGGATGAAACGTTACAGCCAAAGGGAATCGCGCCGTGGATGAAAATGGATTTCTGTATTTATACGGAGACCAGGTTCTACTTATCAGCTTATGTATACTTTCCTTAGATGATAGACTGAACAATGGCGACTACTCATAATAACATTTCTTTTCCGCTTTGCTGCGTACACTAAGTTGATGTATGAGTGACAAGCACATAGATTTGCAGTCAGTTCAGTAATTAGCCGTACTTCTGTTACATGACGGGCTTGACTTTGACGGAATAGTCGCACCGTTACTGTGGACAATATGCCCGTTATTCTGTGAGATCGTGCATTTGTAAGAGTGTAGCATCCCATTCAGCCCTCTTGTGCTCATGCTGGGGGCTTGTGCTCAGTGCTGTAGCCGGGGGTTGCTCTCTCTGGCCCTTGGTATTACGGTTCTAGCTGCAGGTCAGCAGCGGCTGTCTGTGATCAGGGAGGGATTAGAGATGCCAGGCGGTGAGGCCGCCAGGGCTGGCAAACAGGCACTCTTACACGGCATCCCTGTCTGCGTTTTTGCTCTGTGGGTAATCTTGGCGTGATGGATAATGGGGGTGACGGTTTAATGGACAGGGCACTGAGTTATCGCCCCACCACCGAGGCAACTGGCCAGTCGTAAGTATAATTGGATGGTTAGTGGAAACGGCGCGGTCGTATTGATTGACAGGGCGATTGTATTCCTTAGATATCGATTCGGCCACTGCGGTGTGATGGGTGACTAAAGTAAAACGCTCGGAGAAGCACAATACAGTAAACGGTCTCCTTGCTGGCCCCTCAGAGTGGTGGCCAGAAAACTGCTTGTATATCAGTAACTGCCAGAGCCCCCAATGCGGAAAGGAGATCGAAGGAAAGATGGAAAGGAGGGAATGTGGTTTCGGGACAGATGAGCAAACCACAGAAACCATGTCCTTGGCTCCAGGGTCAGGTTTGTTGATTCTGGGGCCCCATTCAAAAAAAGTACCTTTGGGAAGCACCCTGCCTGTGGGGTGTAGTGACTGTTTGTGGCCAGCAGGAGGCCCCGTGTAAATGCGCAGTTTGGGTGGTGGTAAACACAATTGCTGGCTTGGTCACACCACGAAACAAAGTTGTCTATTGCCATCATGTGTTCTCCACGCTCTGTGTGATTCCATAAATGGCTCTCTCAACTTTTCATCACCCTCTTTTTGTATAATTATATTTCTTGTGTTTCCCAGGCAAGCTTTTTAAACCTGTTTTTTTTTTTCTTTTTATTTGGGGGAAAAACTAACACCTGTACTCGTCATTGAATACATAGCCAGTTTCAGTGAGGACTTGCTTAGTTTCCACTGCCAACATTGGCCAGCCACAACATGTATGTTCATTAAGCCATCTTTCCCAGAGGGTTGACGTAATATAGCCTCAGTATGCTATTTTTTCAGCCATGCACCAGCACGTATCCAGTATTATTAATGGTTTTTGTGCCTGTTAATCTGCATCGTTTCATGTGCACTGAAATGAGCCTTCGCGCCGCCGGAGCTGCTTCCATTTGGACTTGCCGGCTTTATCGTACATTGTAAGGCTGGCACTTCGCTCTCCACCTTGCATCCCTACGCTGTGTTTTCCGTGTTCTCCTCACACTAGAAGGTCAGAAGACCTTCTGGAGTGAGTTTTTGGATCAGATTACTGGATGTCTCCATTATCAGTGCTGGAGAAGAGGTCAGTGGTTAGGATTAGGATCCTGCAAATATAATAAGGATGTCACAGTCTCTGTATGACAATGCTAGACTTTTCCTTGCATTGTCTGAGCAGTGTTAGTGATGGATCTGTGTCTCCTGAGCTGGATAACCATCCCATGATATCCAGCCCCGTGTATCCATGAAACTGCACATTTCCACAGCCTGTCGGCTCTGGCGGTGGATGGCAGTGACCCCAGACTACACGCTGCTGTCTTTACACAGTGCATCTCTGGATTTTCAAATTTACCTCCACTTGTAAAACCATAACCCTGAGCAGCCCTATGAAAACTAACCCTAAACTAAACTAAAACTAACCCCTCCTTTTAGCTGATTGTCAGACTGTCAGACACCATAGAGGAGGCAACTCCATACCCTGGAGTCACTTTTAAATTGGCAAAAATTCTTAGTCGAATGGTATGTGGTTCGGCAGGGAAGGACATTCTGTCTGTGATTGGGAGGTTCCATGTTCAAACCCCATGGTCAGCAGAGTGATGTCACAGTTGGGCTCTTGAGCAAGGCCCTTAACTCTCAGTTGTTCCACCGACTATTTGACCCTGCTTTACCAATTGTAATAAACTTTGGATGAATGCATCTGCTAAATATAAATGCAGAACATACTAGCTCTGAGCAAAGTGGAGGGATCTGGACAGGCTTGTGGTTCCATGGTCAAACACTGGCTAATTAG
>JAODKN010000001.1:49592570-49610836 GCA_026774425.1 Petrocephalus zakoni | reverse complement strand
CTCCCCCTCTGCCCCCCCACACACTCCACACCTTCTCCTGTCAAGTGATTTTCCTCTTAATGCACAAGGTGGCTGGAGAATTGCACTTGAAGAATCTCAGTGTTTGTTTCCTGGGGACTCCTGGTTCTTTATGAGAGATTCTCAGCATCCGTACCCATAGAAACAGAGACCTGCTGCCAAAGGGGGCCCCTCGTAGACCATTAGGAGTGGCTCAAATCTCAGCCAATCTGCATCTTTAATTATGCTACTTCAGTGGGTCTTTATTAAGTCATCTTATAATGCCGAGAAAGGACACTAAGCAAAGCATCCATTAAAATGTACATCACGTTGCATAAAGGCGTCTGCTAAATAAATGTAAATGTAAATGCATTCAGAATGAGAATGAGAATTAGGCTTATTCACCATGGACAAACATACTACTAAACGTACTAAGTGTGCAGACATAAGGGTAGGCAGACAAGGCAATACAGATAAATACAGCAAATACAACATATATACAGCTAAACATTTAAAGAAAATGTACACAACCACACACACTTTATAGAGAAAAGTATCGGGACACACCTCCTAATCATTGAATTCAGGTGTTTTATTCAGAGCCATTGCCACTGGTGGATAAAATCACACACCTAACCATGCCGTCAAGTTTACAAACATTTGTGAAAGAATAGGTCATTCTGAAGAGCTCAGTGAATTCAAGCATGGCACTGTTATAGGATGTCACCTTTGCAACAAGTCAGTTTGTGAAATTTCTTCCCTGTTAGATATTCCACGGTCCAATGTACATGGTATTGTTGCAAAGTGGAAATGTTTAGGAACAGAAACTTTACAGACCATGTAAAGTAACAGAGCCATGTCCAACATCAGTGCTATTCTGTATGAATGATCAAATATTCCCACAGACACATTACAAAATCTTGTGGAAAGCCTTCCCTGAAGAATGGCAGCTGTTATAGCTGCAAAGGGGGAACCAACTCCATATTGATGGCTATGGGCCTAAAATGGGATGTCATAAAAGTTCCTGTAGGTGTAATGACCAGGTGTCCCAATACTTTTGTCCTTAAAGAGTGTGTATGTATATATATATATATATATATATGTGTGTGTGTATATATATAATGTCAAGGAGCAATTTTATTGCTTGAAAGTGCTTCTCATTTTGAAGGCTATGGAATCAGGGTCAGTGATGATCTTTTAGCCCAGCTGTTAAGTCTAGTCTAGCTTTAAATGATGTAATATTTTGATACGTTTTGTTTTCTTATGTCTGAGTGTGCTTGTTTTCACCCATGTGCCCAGATTCCCTCACTGCTCAGGAGCAGTTTTATCTCTGATAGCTCAGCGATTAAGCTGTTAAATATGGATTTCCAGAATGCTTTTGTCATTTCCTGAAATTCGACAAAGCGCTGCGCACATCAGTCACCATGACGACCGAGGCAGAAATCCACCAGATAATGATGGAGAACGTCTGCGGGGTGGTGTGGGGGTGAGCCGGGCTCCCCAGCTCCCAGGGCGCCCCCCACCCCCTGCCTGCAGACCCACTCCTCACTCTGATCCCCTCATATTGCTGCTGACAATCTCGCCATCGCTGTTTACCTCTGCGTCCCACCCGCTTCCTTCCTGCCCCGCGATTGGAATGGCCGGAATCTGGCCCTCCTTGTTTGTCCATCCGCTCTGGCCTTAAATCTCACCCCTCCCAGTTCCCTGCCCCTGGAAGATTCCACCTCTCCTTTGCTCCCGCCAGGGGGCCAGTCGCCCAGCATCAGGCTTCCCACACAACACTTCCTCTCTGTTTGCATCGCCGACAGACCCATAGTGAAGACGTTACCCACTCTAGCAAGCGTGGAGAGAGGTCAGGCCAGCCTCATCGCTCTGACACATGACCACTCCGAAAGTCCTATACATGTCCATCTCACTCTAAATACATCCCAGCCAATCCCTTTGCAGCAAACAAGGAATTTTACACAAGATCATAAGTTTGGTTTCAACATTAGACAGCCCCTGCCCCCCTACATGTCCCTACTGTCTGTACCCAAATCTACGCCCTTGAATTTATCACAATTTAATCTCTATTCACTTTCATTGCCATTTTCCATTACCTGTTTGATTCTATGACATCTTCTCCCATAGGGTGGCTTGATTCAGCATTCCTTTTTTGCCGCTTTTCACTAAGTTTGCCACCCTGGAGAAGAGCATCTGGTGAGCAATGCTAATGCTAATATGATGCAAATGAGTGTACCTGGGAATTGTGAGAAGCGAAAGGAACATGCCCGTCAGGCTGAGGGCCCCGCTGACGTGATCAGCTTCCCAAACATCATGCTTTCAGCTGGGGCATGAAGGAGGGATGGACCTCAGTAAGATGCCTATAGGACTGCTGTACAGCTGTGAGACCAGTGTTCGAACTGATTGTGATCTGGGGGATCCTGGAACCTCCCATGAGAGTCAGGAGCCTCCTATCAGAGAGAAAAAAGGCATCTGAGGCACCCTTCCACCCCAATTTGACAACTCTTACTGCCCCCCCAGTCAACAACTTTTACCACCAGCCCATCGTCCCCCATTTGACTGTAGCTCCCAGGATTATTTAGCTTATAGGAGCTGCTCTCACTGTACATGAGATTGGAGACCCCTGCCCTACATTTACACAATTTCACATCATGGTGGTGCTGCACCATGGGACCTCAGACACGGTTCGAACGCTATGTGAGACTTTTACCAGACTTCCCTGTAAATCTTGCTCCTGAGGACTTAGTAGCTCCTGCTTTGAAGGTCAGGGAGCTTTCTTCTCATTTACGGACCACGGTCAAGCCCTCATTCCCACCTTCGCCCTGAAAGTGCACCGAGTGGCCAAGCAACGGATATTCTTACCCGGGAAGCTTTTCCCATTTGTCAAAAGGTGCGCACATCTGTCTTATCTTGCAATGTCAAAAAAAAATAAAAGCTAAAGGCTCAGCGCTCTGTCTGAGGAGGGGTGATGCCTCGTTCCGTTAATCGTCACGGCATACCATGGATGTCCGCTCTCAAGTGCAGAAATCTACACGCCCCACAGGAGCCATGGCAGCTGCTGTTCCCCCTGATCATCACCACCTCAAAACAGGAAGTTGTGTTTCCCAGGTATCCCCTGGAGCCCCTGTAATCTCTCGTACACTGGGATCAGGGCGTGAAAAGGCTCATTGCACTCTCATTACATAAGTGGGCCCAGAAAGGAGTGCGGCACGCTTTATCTCCTGCTTCATTGTTCGTGCGGTCAGTGTGTGTGCCTTCCTGCCACCTAAATGTGCGCTTTCCCACTATCCTCTCTGCCGCCCTGCAGGGGGCGCTCTGACATGGGTTTGTTTAAAATAGCACCGTTTATTTGTCAGCTGAAAGGAACAAATGCTGCCAGCCAGGATTTTCGCAGAATCTGAATGGGGGAAGAGCAGGAGACCATTGGCTTTCTGCTCATGTTAGACAGAGAAAGTCCTCCTAGGGCGGGTTCCTTTGTTTGGGAGACTCGAGGCCTATCATGCGGGAACGGCTTGGTCCGGAGGGAAGGGGGAGAAAATGGACCTTTCCTTTGAAGTGGCTGACTGCTGAAAGCTTACTGTTTTATCTCTGGGGGAAGCAGGGGAGGTAATGATGCCATTCCCAAAGCACGCCGTCCCAGTCTAACGCTTTCCCCCCCTTCACGTGCGAGGCAGACACACCCAAGGAGTTTACCTTGGTATAACAGACCGAGAAATGACTTTTTTGTTTCTGTACCACCAATCAGCAATTTCACGGCTGTTACAAGAGCACAGGTGTGGTCCTCCCTCAGTGTCTAACAGTCAGCCATTTCTAAAGACTTTGTGGTCTACTGACATAATTAAAAATTCTCCAGTGTCAGTAAAATATGAAATAATACACCATGTAATTATTAGTATGAAATGTTAGCAGTGAGAGGCTGGTTATCAGCACTTGAAGGATAAACAGTAATGGTTTTGGCAGAGTTGTGATCACGATGCTTGGGAGGTGATGTACTATTGGCAGCGTTTATACATTTCGTAGACCCCCCCCCCCCCAAATTAAAAAAAAAAACAGAAAGAGGGGGTGAAAAGGCCCTGGTAGCGGTACCTGGTACTCCTCGGGTGGAAATTAATCTCGGCGTCAGCTGCAAAGTTGGATTTTGGCAGAACGCTCATCCCGCCCGGTGTGGGAGATACAGTCCCCAAGGGTGGGGGGGGGGCGCATACGTGTGGGCGGAGGGAAACACAAGAGGCGTCGAATTGCAATTTGTCAAAGCAATTAATCCTGCGGCGAATGCATTTTCCCGGGGTGGCACTGCACCGCATGCCCGCGGTCCGCCTCGGGTCGACAAGCCTGACCGTCTGCGTACCGCCTCGCCGGGACACTGGCAGTCATATTCATAACAACCTCTCCTGACGAGCCAAACTTACTGCTCTGCATATTAATGAGCAAACAGCGAGTCACGCATGACACACTGATAGATGCACTTTCCATTTCGGAAAGAGAAGTCAACAAAACTAAAGCCAGAGTAAAATGTATGAATTATTTAACAACACTTCTTAAATATACATTTGAATATTACAGGTGTAATAAAGTTATCAGATGCAAAGGTATTAAAATGTGTACTTAAAAAAACAAGCTCCGTAATGGTGCTAAAACAAGAAAAAAAATATGTATCCAAAATATTTCAGTAAATTCGCTGTATATTTTTCTAGCTGGACCAGGTGGATATTTTTCAGAACAATATGGTACAATTCTGCCATCTAGTGGACAATATGCATATTGTATAGAATTTGTTATATCCATTCTGACTCGCTTCTCAGCCCAAGTTGCAGTGATTTAGATCCTGTCCTCGGAAGCACAAGCAGAACTGACCGTGAACTTCTGTGCACTCACACATTACAAGGAAGTAATCAGTTCACCTTAACTGCACATGATTAGATGGCAGACAGGAACCAGGGTACCTGGGGGAAATTCGTGCTGAGCCTGAACACACACACACACACACACACACACACACAGACAGCTGGGATTGGAGATTCAACACACAGCTCACATGGTGAAGTGGTAGTGCCCCCCACTGCCTGATCATTTGTATTGTACACCTGACTTATGCACTGAAAGGTCATTGGTAACTAGAGTTGCTTAACAACAATTGGAAACTACCTCTTTTTGATATTTTCTTTCTAGAGCCACATTATCTACTGCTACAAGGCTCTGTCCGAGACAGGTATCCAGGTCAGTGCTCAGCATGGGTGTCGGGACCGTGGTGGATAGGCTACCTCATTAGTTACGGCTGTGGATGGCTTGTTATTAAGCTCATCTAGCTATGGGCTACATTACTGATGGGGTGATGGAGGAACTGTAATACCAAGTCGACACAGAGGCTGCATTCACTTTGAGAGTCAGTTCTGGTGGACTGTCTGTAAAGGGGGATACAGTCTGGATTAAGAAAGGCCTGGGGACAATTTACAGTGTCAAACAACCATTGATAAAGCTTTGAACAGTGGAATCTATTCCAAAGCAGCGTAGGGCAGAAGCCTGTTGTACACCCAGGAGTAGGTTCGTTGTTTCTGGGCCCCGATTCAAAACAAACAAATACACAAAAATAGCAAGTAGACAAGGGAATAGGCGGCGAACTGCACAATTAGATTTTATTTAGACTGAGCGTGAGGGCCAGGACAAATTCATATGTTCAATTCCCATCCTGTCCACAAGATGGCGACAAAATATAAACACTCAATCAAGGCCGCGTACACATCCATCAAACAGTAGGACGCTCGGATTTTCCTTCTTATCTCCGTACCTTTAGCTGTTCTACTATAAAATCGTTGTTTTTTTATCTAATCAGTGACATGCAAATATTTTGTTATTCATTTCATTATCAGTAATTACTTGCGTCACACCTCCAGGTTACATTAACACATATCCCACTGGGACCAATAAAGTATATCTTATCCAATTATACTACTTTAAGTGTTACATATTTGTGTGAAATGGTGTAAATGATAATTTTGTCTCCCTGTTCCGCTGCAATCTGCAGTCTATGAATAAACTTTAAAGGGGAGTGGATGTGATGCAGTAACCCGTCACTGGAAGCAGCTGTTTATTACCTGGAGGTTTGGGTTTCTAATTGGCTGGGTAGGTAATGAGCAGTATGTTATTCCAAGCTTAAGGTGCACATCAGTACATGTACGAAGCGCTGGGAAGTCCACCTATAAACCGGGTTCTGTGGAATATGGTTCAATCTAATATAGTTTGTTATGTTTACAATCAACAGCTGGATATTGTCCTTCATTTACTGCGATGAACCGCATAACAATGCCAAAAAGATCTTTAACACACTGATTGTGTGTCCTGCTTACTGTTGTCCAACTAGTGTATAGTAGTAGGCCTACACAGTACGGTTTAATATTTTTAATTTTACTTACTCTTGGTAAAGCAGAATTTTATTTCATGATGACAGGGTCTATGTTAAATGCTTAGTGGCTGAGATATTTGCGTATTTAAAAAAACATACATTGAGGCATTTAAAAATCACAAGCCCCGCAATATTAATGATATGTTCTCCGCTTCTGGTGCAAACATCAGTTATTTCAGTTATACTTCGGTCTCCCCGCATAAGTGTCCTGCCTACGTGCATTCCCAGCCTCTGGGGGTGTGAGCGTGAGCTGCGGTTCTCCTGCCCCTGTGGGCGGGTGTCAGCCTCTCCTGTCCTAGCGGATAGTCCCCAGCCCCAGTGCGCCTTACGCCGTGACGGGAGGAAGAGCTGCGCTCGGTCCGCGGACGGACGACTGCCTCCCTTTTATTCTGCGTGAATTGAAGTACGGATAATATTCGTTTTTAATATATGTATATTTTTCTTCGGGGTTAACCGCAAAAGAGGGGACGTTCGTTGGCGCAAGAAGGTGGGCGCGTTTTATTGCAATCTTGACACCCCGCGACAAATCCGCGGTCTCCCTGGAGCAGCAAGGCTGGTGTGATGCGGTAGATATCTGGGATACATTAATCTGTGGTCGGGGAAATGCAGCGCTGTTCCTGACCGGTGCTCTGCACGGGGATGCCGGCGCGAGCCGCACCGCTGGATGCGCGCAGATGTGGGACGATCTCCATGCCTGCAGAAGGTGACCACTGAGCAGTACGGTGCCATCACGACACCCAGGTGGGGCTTGGAGCCTCCTCTTTCTACGGGTATCTTCATTTTTTTTTATTTAATTTTTTGTCTTCTGGAATCCCTGGTTCTCCCGTAACAGCTACCGTTGTGTCAACGTTGCCTTTTTTTGAGTAACCCGATTTAACGCATTGAAGATGGGAAACGGCTTCTCCAACATCGCAGCCTTTCAGTCCCTCCACATTGTCATGCTGGGTCTGGACTCCGCCGGTAAAACCACGGTGTTGTACCGCTTGAAATTTAATGAGTTCGTCAACACGGTGCCCACGATCGGCTTCAACACCGAAAAGATCAAGCTGAGCAACTGCAGCGCCAAGGGCATCAGCTGTCACTTCTGGGACGTGGGGGGCCAGGAGAAGCTGCGGCCCCTCTGGAAGTCCTACAGCCGCTGCACGGACGGCATCATCTACGTGGTGGACTCGGTGGACGTGGACCGGCTGGAGGAGGCCAAGACGGAGCTACACAAAGTCACCAAATTCGCGGAGAACCAGGGCACCCCGCTGCTGGTGATCGCCAACAAGCAGGACCTGCCCAGGTCGCTGCCGGTGGCCGACATCGAGAAGCAGCTGGCGCTCCATGAGCTGACGCCGGCCACCAGCTACCACGTCCAGCCGGCCTGTGCCATCATTGGCGAGGGACTGCATGAGGGCATGGACAAGCTGTACGAGATGATCGTCAAGCGGAGAAAGTCGCTGAAGCAGAAAAAGAAACGATAGCAAAGCGCGAAGGTTTTGCGTGTCTTGCGGTGTCCCGATGCTGCCGCTGAAACGCAAAAAAAAAAAACAAGAAGGGAGTTCAGTTTCATTTGGGTTGAAGTTCAAGGAACCGAGCAATATGCATTGCACGCATTGTTGTACTAAAACGGGTGCTGGATTTTTTTAACCAAAACTTGCGCTGGTTTAGGAGCAAAATCAGAAGTTTAAGAACTGGCTGGTCCCAGTTTTTTTTTCTTGCTGCTTCTTCGTGGATTTTAAATGTAGCTTGACAATTTTATCTCGACACGAAGCACTGTGACTACTGCTGGAAGTGTACTGAGTCGCTGGCCCTATGAACTACCGCAATGAGTTTGCACGCGATGTGGATGTACGTCATGCATACCTGAAGTCGACATTGTCAATTGAAATGTTTGATTATTTTTTTTAGTTTTACAGTAAGAACTCGGAAGTTAAAGACCGGCACTTGTTCCAGCTAATAGGCTAGATGATTCTGCACAATTATGAGATGGGTTCACCTTTGCGATATAACGTCAGGATGGACATTATATCATAGTTTGGGATAGTGCATACTCGCCTGCAGGAAGATGGCTTGCCTGTAGTGTTATGGGTAACGGCTGCAAACGACATTTTAAAAACAAATAGGCATACACAAAAATATGACACTATAGTAACGCAAGACTGTTGATGTACAGTAGAAGCCAAAACAATGCTGAAGTATTTTTGATTAAAAATTATTCAAATGAACTCGATGCATGTGCAGCAGTGTTCTTTCCAAATATTAGTGTAGTTTCGCGTTTTTCTTTTCTCCGGACATGGATTGGTGGCATGCGACGCGTTTGGTTCTGCCGTCACGCCACACGGCTGTTTTGTAGGAGCTCGTGTTTCCGTCTGCTAACCCCTCCGCTCTTGTCAGCCTCCGGTGTTTTAAAGCTTTGCACCTCGGTTTCTGAAGCCTAATCGGCCATTTCCATCTGCATTGTTGTCATGCTGTGACTAAATGGGAACCTGATACTTGCAGGTACTTTGCAGTGTGCTCCCCAGCTTAGCTAACCCACCCAGCTGCTGGTAATCAGACTGCAGAGTTTGCACAGATGGTCACCTACCAGTAGCTGAGCTTCCAGGACCTGTGCTTTTTCATCTTGTGCTGACTGATTTCTCTGGGGGGAGGGCATGAGTGTAGCCTCCTAGCATCCAGATTGGGATTCCTCCAAGATCAGGCAACATTTGTGGCTGGCTAGGGTGCCATCTTCTGAGGGGGTGCCGATTTAGCAATCCAATTGCACTTCATCTCGGACAGGGGGTGCCGGCAGTGAAGCTTGCCTAGGGCAACGTGGGTTTTAACATGCAGAGCTCCCATGTTCTACACCACTGGTAATAGACACTGGCTTCTGTAGTCAGCTGCAGTCTATATCTAACTGGAAGTTGTTTGTCAACCCAGTAGACCGTAAAGACCTGAGTAGGTGTTAGGTGTAACTTTTGCCTTTAGACTCTCAGTCCTGAATCAGCTCTTGTGCCCATTCAGTGATTTCTTAAAAATACAAACCTAAAGTCATGTGCGCTTATTGTAAAGGAAAACTAGCATTAAAATTCATACCAGAGATCAACTTTGTTACCTCGTATTTCAGACACCTTTCAGAAACTCAGCATTGTCCCTAGAGGCTGAAATCCCGGCTAAGAGGGGATTGAGCATGTTTGCTCTGCCTGTCAGCAGGGGACCTCCTCTTCATCTCACATTTAAGCAACAGTATGGAGATTTCAAGGAGGGTTCCGCTTATTGTTTATACTCCTCCAGATTTGCCACGAAGCTGCACTTACTGGAATTAATGCATGCGACGGGGGCGTGCTTCTTCCTAGTCAACGCGAAGCCTGGTTACTAAGGAGCACAGGTTTGCATGGAGCAGGATCGTAGCTGCGGGCATCCTGCGCAGTTCTGTTCCAGCTAGAGGAAATGTGTGGTTGATTCTAGTTGGTACACAAGAATAAGGTGGTGCTGGCAGTAGGAAGGCAGATCTTTGCAGGAGAATTGAGCGCGCTTCCTTCACCCCAGGCTCCCACCACTCTCCTCCCCCAGCTACTCCGTTCAGAGGGGGTTGTGGAGAAGAGTGTGTTTGTGCGTGTCAGTACAGATTCAGCCCAGCCCTAAACCATTCCTGTCCACAGGGCTCAAGTGCATTTCTATTCCTCTGTCTTTTCCGCATCCACCCTCCTCCTGCCATTTGGTTATTCTCTCTTTTGAATTTGACCACGATCCTTATGCCTGTTGTGGTATGCAAAAATTAAAAAATAACAATAACAGTCAAGCTGCATTTTAATTGTTAGGATCGTCACTGTGGCCACATGTAACGAGCTGTTGTTTCTGTTGAATGGAAGCTTACTGTCATCCTTAACTGAATGCAGTTTCTTAGTAGTTACTATTTCACCCCTCCCTAAGTAGAAAATATAAAAGTGTTAGCTCTTCATTATGCCTTTTGTTGCCTGCCACATTTTTTTCAGAATATTAATCATCTGCTGTAATGCAAGCTTAGGTAACCTCTTTGTAAAGGCTAAGTTTATAAAACACACCATTGTTTTCTGCGGCTTTTTACAATAATCTTTCATCAGATAATCTAAAGGAGAGCCTGTTAAGTTGCTGGAGTCTCTAGAGAGTCTATTACAGTCCATGTAGAGCAGGGATATGCACAGATCTTTTGAGGGGCAGGTGCATGAAATGGGGGGGGGCATGGGACATCAAAGGGGGCACTTTCATTCATTCAGGTGAAAGGGTCAGGGGCTCACCTCCAGCCCCAGATGTGGTCTTCATCTTATCCACCCCGAACACCACCTGGGCTCTTTCACGGGAAATTCCATCACCCTCCTCAGTCTGCAGTCTTTTCAAACCGGAACCAGAATTCACTTTACTGGCCAGGTACACTAGCATATACTTACACGTCACGGAACATTAATTGGGGAAAAATATTAATAAAATGAATGTAAAATATTATGATATAGTACAAATCAAGCAGTACAGCTGGAAAAAGACATATAAATTTTGATTTGCCAAACGTTGTGTACAACGTGTATGACTAGAAGTGCAAGTATTAATATTGCTTAGAACCTAATTCCCAAATCAATAGAAATATTGTTATACATACAGATGTGCATATTTATGTGTACAGAGCAGCAGAATATGCAAGGGAGTCGAAGAGTGTGCAAATCTTATGGGAATAAACTCAAGTGTGTGTCTTAAAGTGTGTTTTTTTTGTATGATATTCAGCAAGCTCTTTAAATAGAAGTTATTTCACTTGGAGCTTGACTGTCCTGTTATTTTTTTCCTGCACCATTTTTGGTCTTTAAGGATCGATGCTGCTTATCTTCTGTGGGTTTTTTGTTTGACTCCTAACATCACTGACACTGGTGCTGGCTGAGAGGTACGGCACGCTGATGGTTTCCCAGGCAAGGATGGGCGGCCTGGGCAGAGGCTTGAGACCCAAGCGAAACAATGCAGCGGGAGTCCGCCGCCGCTCCCGGCAATATCCAGTTTCTATTCAGATTTTCTTAAGCAAAACAGCAATAAGGGGTGTCGGGTTCCGAGAGGTTTTGGAAGCCTGCATTTCCCAGCAGAGTTGGATAGTTGGTTTCCATTAACCCAGTCTGGTGGCATTCAGGACTCATCATTACAGGTCACTTTACTGCACTTAATGCTCCTTTCTGCTTGCTCCCTCTGATTGAAGTGTGCATTTCAGTGACAGGTGAGCCTTCCTGACTTCTGGCCAATAAGTGTTCCAGAAGCGAGGCTCTTTGTCCCAGTCCTGGTGTCTTATGTGACCACGGTGCCCTATGATAACGGAGCGAGACAAAGGCCTTTGGAAAGCGAGGAGAGCTAAATCCGCGGCATCCAGCGGCTCGGATCCCGGGGGCAAAAGTCGACGTTGATTCTTTCTGTCAGCTTTAAAGCTGCTTCTGCGCATTTTAAGCTTGGTCAGTGTCAGCAGACGTGGGTCAGTGCAGTTTGGTTGTCAGAGCAACCAAAAGGGGAAGAATCCACCTGGTGAAATATTTTTAATGGGGACACTTGAACAAGAGCGATACCCCCTGTCCCAGTTACTGGAGCAGCTGATATTTCCAGTTTGACATCCTGAGGTAATCTCAGCCACCGTCATTCAGCTGAATAACCTTATGGTGAGGTTCAGCTTTCAGGTGAGAGCATTCAGCTCTCAGTGGGCCCTGAAGGAGCTGGGCAGTGAGAGCGGATTCATACGATCTGTCACCCGTTCGAAAAACGTACTTGCCACGTCATCCATATCGCTTTCTGGTTTTGATCATAACATTCAAAGACAAAGACCGGAAAAAAATATGTGGCATTATCTCTTTATTTTAAAGCTGATCTTCATCTGAATATGGTATGGAAAGCAGATTACAATAGTTAGCATCTTGTTGAAGGTATTATTCAGTAATGCATGGATTGCATGGAGAAGAATGTCTCCAAAATGCCCTGCTGAGATCTAAAGCAGTCCTCGGAATTAAACCTCGGCATTGCAGTCAGGATTAGGAAAGGCTGTCTTCCGGACAAGGACGGTGTGGACTTTCGTCTTGGTATATAGACCTTTACAGTATGAGATGTACCCAGCCTGGATTTTAAAATGGTAGGGTGGTGTATAGACATTAAACGAATTTAAGCAGTGCACTTTTGCTTTCTCCTGCCATAATGGTATAGGTAAAATATTTACAAATCATGCATGACACGTTGCCTCTCTCAAACGTTTAATAGATAAATAAATGTGGCAGGCCAGGGGAATCCAGCAAGTTCACTTTTCTAAATCAGCCTTCTCTCCAGAATGCCTGCACAGAGGGCAATTAGAATCAGGCCACTGGGTGTGCTGCTTCCCAGCATCCTTCAGCCCTGTGACGTCTTGAGGACCTTATTGGAAAGCCAGGCCGATCTCCGTGTGCTTTTCTCCCTGTGGGTCATGTCGCCTCGTTGACTGATGGCCCCCGCTCACACACGCCATGTGCCTTAATGATGTGTGTTTTCACTCATTAGCAGTTTGCTTACAGGCCATTTGTGAGCTGAATGCTTTACATATCCCATGTGTGAATTTCAACAGTTATCTCATAATGACTAATATTTCTAACCACATCCTCATCCTTGTTTTTTGTCTTTAAATAGTATTTTTATCTTATTTTTCTCATGTCAACATTCTATGAATGTACTTGATGTGAAGTTTGCCATTCTCTCTCTATGACCACAACAACAAACAATACCCAGCAGCCTTTGCGGGATATTGAACATCGAATCGGAAAACAAGGCCTGCTTTGCTGCTGATACATCTAGGTAACTGAGGAAGCCATATCGAAAGGCAAAAAATAAAAAGCTTTGTGACAGCTTCAGCTCTCCCGATCTCATCGGTTTCATTCGGTGGGGTATTAGACAACGTTATACAGAAGACGATTCAGAGTATCCTTAAACTCATGGTTCTTTGGCTGATGGTGTCTCTGCAGAGCTGCTGTCTGCTTTCAGAGAGCCCCGTTGTTTGTAAACGGGCAAGGCCAGCATTTGGACAATTAGAAAGGCAGCTGTCACGTTCCCTGTGGGTGGCGCTTTGCTGTGTTTGTTTTCATACAGCAGGAGACACCTTTGTGGTGATTAGTTTTCCCTCTGGTCCTGCTCGAGGGGAAGGTAGAGACCATAATCCCAGCCTTTCTCAAGGGATCATGGGAGTTTGTGGGTAATTTAGCGAACCACCAAGCGGAGAGTTTTTGAATTAGTAGGTAAATGGACCTGCTTGACTGGTGAAGAGATTTAATGACTGAAACTGCCTTTGAGCTGTCTGGGGTGGGGCAAACTGACAGGACCAGGGTGTCAGTGGTGCATAGAAACACGCACTGGTGATCGTCTTAAGCCCAGTCAGACAGAGCAATGTCCTCCAGGCAAGTTTAGGTGCCAAAAATCTCCACGGTAACCTCCCCTCAGGGCTGCTAGGGGCACTTCTTTAATTTGAAAATGGAGTGGGCCGGGTGCTGACCTGGTTTGTCCTTCTTCTTCCCCTCCACCGTTCTCCCCCTCGTATGTTTGCCTTCTCCTTCTCTACATGGAGCTTCCTTTCCATGCCCCTTGTTCTTGCTGCTTTATGTTGGTGTTTCCAAGCACAATGCTGGGAGCCGTGCTATGAAAAGGAACCCCCACTGATTCAGATAAAGTGACTCTTATCTGCGGTGACATCAAAGGTGGGTTTATTCTGAGGGAGCCCCCCTCCTCCTACCTCCCCATGCCTTGCTGATGTTTGGATGATGCTATCAGAGCTGAAACACCCAAAAGCTCTGAGCTGTGTGAATCTCCACACCTGCCCCCCCTCCCCCACCTGTGTCCAGGCTGTTTGGCCCTGCCATCCAGTTAAGGCTGGAGGTCTCGGCTCTGTTGGCCTGGTGAAATGATGGTGCGTTACGAGTTCACGACCGGAAGTTGCAACTGGAACGCCCCCCGAAGTGGGAATTTCAAGTCGTAACCTGGGAGGGATCGACACAACCCTGACTTCAGAATTCAAGATGGCTGCGCCCTTTAATCAACAGAAGTTGTTGTAGTTTTATTAGCTCTCGCATCTTTGTGGCTCATTAAACTGGTCGACACGCCATCTTGTCCAGCCACTACCTGTGGACATGTTTTTATGCACAAAATACTGTGATATTGGGATTTCCCGCTTCCTGTGCTCCCGGATAACCTGTCAGATTTAAGGTACTTAAGGTACTTCGCTAAATTGTTTTCCAACTTGTTGTACTGGAACGCGGCGAACTCGTGCCTGACGTCATTCCGAGTTCCGACCTCCGAGGTAACTGGAAAGCACCATAAACCAGGATGACTGGATCCTAGGGCTGAATACAGTTTAGACGTCAATATGATGAAGAATAAGAAATAGGGTCTTTAGCAGGAGCTAAGGTTCTTATCAAGAAATAGTGATGTTCCCTTGGGTTATACAATCAAGATTGTATCATTTAACAGTAACGTTCTCTCTTGGTTTTAAGACAAGCTGATGACAAGTGGTCTTGCTTCTGATAATACAAATTCATAGGAACAGTACCTCACAGCATGGTCTTGGTCTTGATGAAGATGTGGCTACTCACTGAGCTATGTTCTGCTCGTGCTGTCCTGTTCATTTGTAAATAGATGAGTTATTACCATTGATGAAAATGTGATCTGTTTCTGATACACTGTTATAATGTGAACCAATGCCTTTTAAAAAAGATGCAAAAAATCCAAGTGGACCTTTGCTGCCACGCAACATTTCATAACCCTGAGTTTTAATGCTTTTCGGACTCTGATAATATGTCTATCACTGCGGATATTATGCGTCTAACGGATGAACTTTTTATTGACAGCAATTTGCTAATACGTAGTTTTGTGGTTTATACTGTCGGCTAGAAATCTGGGCTTGAGTAAATATCGGCCCTCTACAGTATGCATGCCCTCAAACCTAGTATGCCTGGTGTGCCAGATGGCCAGTCCAGGCCTGATAGGAAATTATATTTCTTATTCTGTCATCAAGACAAATTACATCCAGTAAAGCAGTGTGATCCTAACATAACGTGCCTACTAAATATGCCATAGTATTATGAGGAAGTTGCTGTGGCTCCTTGCCTGGAAAGGAGGTGTCACCGGGGGGCTCTAAACTGACTTTTTAAGTGGGGCCCCAGAGACGACAAACCCGCCCCTGCATACTTCACAGCCTCGTTGTCCCTCGTCAAGCTGCTGCAAGAGCCATGAGCTAAAAAAGCTAAATGAAATGCAAGATAAGTGGAGCACAAGCAGCAAAATATGCATCCCAACAGCACATGGTAATTGTAAAGAGGGGTGCGGCTGTTAGATGTACTTCTATAGGTATGAGTATACTTACCTATCAGTTTTTTTTGATGAAAGGACTATGACTACATGAACAAATTGTGGATACTCAGTTTTTTGAGGAAAGGCCTTGCTTTTTAAGTTGCCTCACTGCACCTCCTGTAGTATATAGGGGCCGAATTGGTGGCCTCACCGCAGTATACAGCAGACGGGCGACCTCACCACACCAACTGCAGCCCAGTGCTACAATTTTTCATTGGTGTCCCAAAGTCTTTGTTATACAGGAGGTTTATGTTTAACGTGGAGGTGGAGTATGAACGTGACATTCCTTGTTCTCTACGAGGTTGGGGGGGCGGGGGGGGGGGTTTGTTGACTCCTGTGGGAAACGTAGGCACCAGGTGAATTATTCTTCATCTCCTCTACCATCTCACCCAGTTAGACTCAGAAAAGCCAGTCACCAAAGAAGGGTGAGCTTCTACCAACAGACAGGAGGTAATACGAGTTCACGCGCAGTTCATTCAAGCAATCGCCCTTTTCTCTGGCCCCCGGTCAAAAACCTTAAAATTTCACCCATAGCGACCTTTGGACACTGTAATGATTTTCTTCTGACTCTGTGGTCTTGTTCTTACGGCCATTGTACTGTGTTTTAGTTCAGCAACCCAGCATTTTGGGTGACTCATTATGGTGAAGAACCTTGACCCCGAAATGAGCAGCTAGTAACCACATCTTCCCTTTTGTCTAACTCAGTCATCAAACAGAGTCTGATGTAATTAATGGTCTTTCTTCAAAGGTGGAAACGGAACAGATCGTGCGTTCCATTATCTTCGGAACTCGGAATCCCGTGCTCCCGTTTCTCCAAAAATTCCAGGAGAAATCTCGGGGCAGTCCAGAGTGCCCCGAGTTTCGGATTCAAGATGGCTGCTCAGTGCAAAGACTGTAGGTGGTGCTGTGATATTTTACATTTTTAAGCACTTTAGTGCTGTTTGAGTGAACTTCGTAAGCTGTGTACACCGTACAGCGTTATTGCAGTCGATAGATGTGTTGCTACGGTGAGCAGCATACGCTTGGAGCCGTTTGTACTCCGAAAGAGCGAGCGCAAGAGCCACTTTCTTGGAGGCTTCCATCATGGATCCAAGTTTGGCAAGTGGAATGCATCCGACTCGGTTTTCCCCGAGTTTTTAGCAGATGTGACGTTATTCCGAGTTCCGAGCTCCGACCTCCGAGGATAATGGAACGCACGAAGAGTCCTCACTGAAACAAGGCCCTTGTTTCTATGGGTGCCTAAGGCCAGGATTACTTGGTGGGCCAGCTTTCTTTGCTCCTAACACCCAGCCTAATTGTCCAGCTGAGGGAGATTCATTGATGCTTTTCTATTCTTTGCTCCTGCTAGTAAATCTGAGAACCTCTGTTTAGCAGCACCATGATCGTGTTAGTCACTCTGTACAAACCAGCAGCATCTCACCTAAGCACCTTAATGGGTTAGGGTTCATATGTGGTCTGTCCTGTTCTTTCATTCTAGGATTGATGAGGAAGAGAACAAATGACTAAGCAGATGTTGGTCACATGTCATGTGACCTCAGAGACCTTTTCCTTTTACTCCTTTCCTAATTTATACGGATTTTCTCTCATCCCATTGGCATTTCCTCCATCTTCTACCCACACTGTGTGATCCTGACCTGGATATCAGGAGGGGTACATTTTTTGGCCACCATTAGTATCAGGGGTCAGATGTTGCATAAAGTGTTTTTTTTGTTGAGTTATCATAATAAATTCCCTTGGGTCAGTGGTAAGATTCTACTGAGAAATGCTGTGGAGTACTTTCCTGCAGTCTAGCACAGAGGCATGCTGGGAGTTCAGAGGTCGCATTGGTAAGCCCTTGTTATTACACAAATATTCCCCCTTAACACCAGATGCCCTGCTTTATTTATTCATGGCCATTTTGATGACCAAATTAAATTTGAGAATGTTTGCGCCATTGAAGCTCCAGATTAGGCCTGTGCCCCCAATCAAATGGTCCTGCCTATTTTAACAAAAATGATAACGTTTAAGTTACTATTGTTTTAATACATTTTTTACTGGTTTCATATGTCGAAGGCGCGATGACTCTGAGTTTCTTTTTAACAGGCCAATGTCCTAAAGGAGTCAGTGCCAGCTGGAGGGTGGCCCTCCTGTGGGTAGCGGAGCATTTTGCCCGACACTGATCCAGCACTTCCATTAGTCTGTAATGCTAATGCCTTCTCCATTCCCATGAGGGAAATAAAAAGCCGGAGCTGCCACACTGCAGGTCATCCACGTAACCAGGAGAGACAGCCACAGTTGATCAGGTTATTATTGTGTTTGTATTGGTCTTATGCTCATTTCCCACACTTCTTCTGCGCACTAAAGGAGACGGCTAGGCTGCCTCGTATTTACCATGCATGACATTGGCTCTCTGTGGATTCTCCTGAGAAGTGCCCCTGTACCCACTGGCTCCATCTGAAACGCAAAACCACCCAATGTGTATTTTTAGTGTGTGTGTTTTGGAGAGTCCCGTGTTGCCAAGGCGACATGACCATCATCGGGGGGGGGGGGGGGGGGGTGTGTGGGGTTG
>JAODKN010000001.1:49579065-49590274 GCA_026774425.1 Petrocephalus zakoni | reverse complement strand
CCCCCCCCCCCCCCCCCCCCCCCCCCCCCCCCCCCCCCATTCTTTACTTGATCCTGCTCTTGGGCACAGCTCTGGGGCAGATGTGAGTGTCAGGGTATGATTTTACCCCCACCACCCTTGGGATTACCCAACACACCCTTTTGTCCCAGGCAGAGTAGCATCTGCTCAGGGGGTAAAGGGCTTGTGGCCTTTTTGACCTGTTAGAGGGAGAAGCACCCCCCACCCCCCATGTGAGTCCCCGGAGAAGACTGACAGATGTCCCACCAGTCTCCTCAATGGGGAATCAAGACATTTTGAGAGAACCTTCTATTTAGCATCTTTTCACACATTTTAATCATTGTGCAAATAAAACACAGAAACAGAAATGTATGATGGAGTCCTGCGTTAATAGCGCCACTGATTTCCCACTCAAACCCTACCTCCTGAGCTGTATTTGCTATCTCTTTATTATGTCGGAAATCTCTGTTTAACAGTGGGCTGCGTGAAAATAGCGATAATACTGCGGTTTTCACAGCTGCCTGATTAATGTACAATGACAAACACAAACTCCAGCCCTGTGACAATTCATAATGTCATAATTATTCATAAAGTCAGATATCAAGGCTTTGCACTGCCAAAGGGGAAAGAACTTGTCACAACAAATTTCTACTCATGTCCTTGTACGAGGTGCAGTTGGCAGGAATATGATCTTTTGTTCCAATGTCAGACTTCCACTGAGATGTTCCAGATCTCTGAGGCTTGGCCCTTGCGATGCTCAGGTTATGATGATCGCAGCTTGAAGTCTGCATTAAGGCTTTACTGTCTGACAATAGCCTTTGACTGGCATGGGAAGAGGCTGGTTTATTTTAACTGTTTTGTGCAATAACCAATTCAGTTTAGCGCAGTGGCGGCACCAGGGTTGGGCTAGTGAGGCATATGCCTCATATCTTTTTACAAAACATATGTATGGTGTAAAGTACAATGTGGTTTTGTTGTCATGAAACACCAAACTCAGAGCCGCAATGGAATGGAGCTAATTTATTTTGATAAGAATTGTATACTTTTAAATCTAAAACTCATCAACCAGGCTTTATGCTAACCTCCGGTTCACCCCATACCCTAGGACCATTGGTGTGGCAGCATGCCAAATGGCCAATTTCTACTCAGTGTGTTAGTTAATCCAACAGTAGGAAGCCACAATAACAAAGTAAAGGGAGGAAAGAGGGAGCGTTGTGGATGTGAAGAATATCAAAACTGAGATCTCCAACTCCAACAAAGATGTCTAAAATGTAATCGCTAGCTTTAGGGATGTCTAAAGTGCAATCTCCAACTTCCATGAATCTGTAAGCTGCAAATGAGTTATGCAAACTCTCAAAGGGAGTTACTATGCTGTGGTGGTATGCATGAATGGATGGTGAGACGACAGGGTCAAAGCAACAGGGAGCATCCTAAAAGACTTGCAGGGTCAAGAGGCAGCGACAGGTTGCCAAGGCAACAGGGCGACGGGTCACAGCCCAGCTGATCTATAGGGAGGAGTGAGAAACCACAGCTGTTAACACTCACTAGGTCAGAAACATTTAATCGTGTGTCACAGAATTAGATTTATTCCCCATGGCCACAATTTCTAATTAGCTGGCTGTGTCTACACTTTTATTTCTAACTAGACGAAGTATGCTACTAAATTAGGACATAAGGTATTATGATCAAGCCTATGTTGTATATTCAATCTAACAGAGGCAGGCCATGTTTTATAAAGACAGACAGAGGCAAGCCATTTTTTATAAAGGCAGAAAGAGGCAGGCTGTGTTTTTATGCAGGCAGTTGGAGGCAGGTTGTGTTTTTATACAGGTAGATGGAGGTAGGACATCTTTTTAAAAAGGCAGACAGAGGCAGGCATGTTTTAATAAAGGCAGGCAGATGCAGGCCGTGCTTTTATAAAGGCAGATAGAGGCAGACCGTGTTTTTATAAAAGCAGATAGAGGCAGGCCGTGTTTTTATAAAGGCAGATAGAGGCAGGCTGTGTTTTTATAGAGGCAGGCCATGTTTTTTTTTACAAGGAAATGAGTCCCTTAGGTACTGTTTCACTTATAAACAACGTGCATAGATAGGTGCTTAGTTACTTTATTGATCCCCAGGGAAATTTAGGAGGTCTTAGCACCCCCACCTGGTGGATTCTGTGAGGGAATGATCTTGCTTTGCTCTGTGATCTGCAAACTGTCTGCATATCTGGCTCACGAGAGGCTCTCATTAGCATTTTAATTGCCATGGAGGGGGAGGCACTGTTGTCCATTATACCACACGGGGGCGATTACTGCATGTCAGGCAGGAGGAGTGTTGGCAGGTGAACCTTTGTACCATGGCTATCTTTGGGAGTGCCCCCCTCTCCATGAAGGTGGGTGGGGCTCTCGCCACATCTGCACTGACTATACCCAGAGCCCTAGCTACACAGGTGTGGGGAAGAACGTCTTATCAGTCTGTTCACTACCATTTACATTAACATTACGTTTATATTATTTAGCAAATGCTGTTGTCCAACATAACATATGAGTGAAGCAAAAATCACATTGCAAACATTCGTCTGTTAAGGAGTAAGCATATGTGCAGCCAGGCTGAGCTTCCAGTGAAAGCCCACGTACACGTGTAAGCCGTATAGGAGCAAGAGAAATAAACTAGCAAAGGAATAATCTGGGTTTGAACCTAAAAATGCTTACGCTCCGGTTCAGCAGAATTCCAGCCTTGGGAATTACGTTCCGCACACCTGTTTTGGCCTGTTATGTTAAGTGTCCGGGTATAACTCCTACCAGTCCCGAGGGAGACATCGCTGCCTGTCAGGCAGATCGAAAGGATGTGATGTGATGTCACGGAAGATAGGCACTCACCGGCATGGATTAAGCACTCTGGCCCCTGGGGACTCTGGGGCCGCGACCTGAACACCTGCAGATGTCCAGTAGCATCTGCTCATTTCCAGATGCATTATTTACACTTATAAACTGCCCCGAGAGATTCCAGAAAGATCAACCTGCAATATCCAGAGTGCTATGGGACTGGAAAAGTGCAGCATGTAAGCGTGTATGTCCTGAGCACAGGGACATGGGTGTGAAGCGTGTATGTCCTGAGCACAGGGACATGGTTGTGAAGCGCGTATGTCTTGAGCACAGTGACATGGGTGCGAGGTAGAGCATACACGTTCAGGGTCCCCCGAAAAGTAGAACAACTTCAAACGTTCACAGCAAACCATACAGGCATTCGGAGGTGGTGCTGTCACGGCCCTGCTCTGCAGAGAGGGTGGGGCCGGATCCAGCAGCACCGCACAGATGAAGGGGGCAGGATGTAACACTGCTTTAACGAAAAATCTCAGAGGCCCAGCACATCTGGACAGGCGTGAAAATCCAGCAGGGTTCCTTTTTTGAGAGGTTCTGATACAGAAAATGAAGCATGGCCCACAAAGCACAGTGAAGGTGTCAATACACCACTGCAAGGTCATGCTTGTTTAGTCACTGACCCTGCATTCTGGTGCCATGGTGCTTGTTTGCACTGCTGAAGACCCAGCTTTTGTGGGGCTGTTATAACGGTCCCTTATTGGCTGTCACTGTGATGAGGCACCTCAAGCCCCCCCCCACCGCCCAACCCCAGAGCCCCGAAAGGAGTTGAATGATAGGACTGGATTTTTAGCAGCAGAAACCCCCCCACACACACACCCATGGGTGAGACAGCCCCACACTTTGTGTTATGTAAAAGAGGACGCAGCCTAAGTGGATGCACTGTGTGTGAGATTTTATGAATTAATGACTTTTTTTGAGCCAGAAGTATGTTAGAAGGACGTTGGGCAGGAGGCCATGTTAATATTTCATCTTCACCTGAGGTCCCACGAAGCTTCCTTCATGAAAGAGGCACGAGTGGTCCACCAACAAAACAGAGCAATCCAAAGTGCCTGACCAAAGGTTGACCCAGAAATGAGGTTCTCCACCTGGACTACCTGGGGGTGGATTAAACCCAGCGATGGAGAAATTGTCATGTGAGTGAGTGGGCTGAGAGCCAACCAGTAATCAGAGCCCAGAAACGCTGTAACCCTGAATCTGAACATTACACTCACCATCTGCTGGCACTAGGGGGATGAAATTCACAGCCGCTCTGTGTTGACCAGGAAGGGCAGTGGGGGGTACGGTCAGGGTCCAGGAGGCGGGGCTTGATTCCAGCTCCTTGGTGGGGGCCGAGGGGTGAGAGAGTTCACAGGGTCGTGTTCTCAAGGCAACGTGAGACGCTTGGAAAGGTTCACTCAAAGACGCGTGACGGAAAACAGAGAAGGCAGGAAACTGCGTTAAACCCCGTGAAACGTTTGTACTGGCCCACCTGCGACAGATAGAAATTAACCAGTTACAGTCCCAACCACTGGAGTGCAGAAGGGACAGCGTGCAAGACACCAGCTTATAAGTACACATATAAATGTTCATACTTGAAAGTCACTAATGGTATAGACCAGGGGTGGACAATCTTATTCGCAAAGGGCCGGTGTGTATGCAGGTTTTTCTCCATAACTGATCACTTAAAGGACTGATTGGATGAAGAATTCTCACACCTTGGTTTTAACAGCTGACCTTAGGGTTATCCCGAAAACCTGCATATACACCAGCCGTTCGGCGATAAGATTGCCCACGCCTGGTATAGACTCATTTGTGGGGAAAAATGCAGAAGTACAGATCTGTATAGATGCTGGTGTTTTCATCTCATTTAGAATTTCCAACGCTAATTAAGCAGCATTCCCCTAATGCTGAGTAACATCAGGAAAGCAACGAATATCTCGACATTTCATCAAATGGGTGGATTAGTTTATGTTATCAGCATTCAGTGCGTCATCAGAACTTGCTGAAGCCTGATTGGCTGGATTGTTAAGGACCTAGGCAGAAGCCAATACCATTGTGAGCCGGAGTGGGTCACTCCATACTTACTGCTGTCACAGGAGAGCCAATTAAACAGCAGGTTTTTCAGTGGAATGCAGGTGTTGCAGAGTGCTTTTGATGACCGTTTCAGGAATGTCCTCTTGGCTCTCCATGTTGCTCCTCAGTTGCTAAAGGGCTACTGGTAGCAACATGGTTATAATTGAAGCGGGATCAGGTGTCTTCTAGATTCTGGAAACACAACTGTGTGGGAGAGTGGGTGTAGGACACACCCCCTTTAGCTGACTTTCAAGGATGGGGGGGGGGGGGTGATCAGGTGAGGTTGCTCCAACCAGAGGAACACAGCGAGGCCCAGACACCTGGGAGTGAGTACACAGATACTCCCAGAAGCTGATAGTAGACTTAGGTGGGTCAAGGCTGTTCTGATGGAAGGGAACGAGCATGTGCTGGGGAGTTTGGTCCACTGGCAGAGTGGCGAGTGTGCTACGTGTCACATCTGGGATTGTCTGGGAGCCACTGCTGTTGGTGGGAGTCTCCATGGGGTGGATCCAGCTCTCGTGGGCTGGGGATTAAGATAAAAGCGGGGTGGCAGAGCCCCGGAGCAGGGAGGCATGAAACCAGCCCCAGTCTGCCTGCCGGAATATGTGATGTTTTATTGAAAGCCTTGCCTGAAGCATTTCCTCCTGTAAACAAGTGAGCTCTTAGTGAGCAATTCCATGCAGAGGTCCGGCCTCACAGTAAAAGTATACAGAAACTGGGAAGGACAGCACAGTTAGGAAGGTCCAGAATATGCAGGAGGTTCCGGAAGGTGAAACATGAGCGATGGCAGGATAGTGGCAGGGTTAGGGTTAGGGCGTGCGTTTGCGTGTATGTATAGGCATGTCCCGACACGCTTTAAGCCTTACACACTCCATAAAGGGCTGTACATCTGTGCTAGTTTATAGTTGTGACATTTTTTATGGCGACTTGTAAATACAGAGGCCAGCTCACACTGAAAAAAGGAAAAGGAGGGTGGGCCTCAGGACCGGGTTAGATGTCAGGCCCAGCCAGCTGACAGAGCTTAGGTGAAAGGTCGCCATGCACTGGCCTAGGAGCTGTTATCTCAGTGGTGTGGGGTCACTCCGGGCCGTCGGACAGCCCCCAGTCAATAAGACAAACTGCTGAATAAACAATGTTGAGCACCCGGCCTGGAATGATCCATCATTCCCTCTGAGCCAGATCCCAGAAACACCCAGAAATGGTGGCACCGTGCTCAGGCTACCTTCATAATATGACTATTTCCGAGTGAGAGGTCGTTTTTACGGCCCATACACATGACATAATTGAAAGTCAGCAGAATACAGAAGGACTAGAAACAAATAATTGTCTTTAACAAGCAGCCACAACAAAGTGGCCTGCTTTGAGTAAATATACTGTATGCAATATACAGTCATCCTGTGAGGTCTTTCAGTCTGTGGGGTAGATTGTGGTTCTTCTTGCATAAGCTGCACCGGTTATGTTGAAGTTTAAAGTGCTTTTCTAAAGAAACCCTTGGTGATAAACTGTGCGCCCCACCTACATGTGGCACCATACATTATCTGTTTATTCTAGCCCGCTTGTACGTGATGCTTGAGGACCATAGTCACGTGTCAAAAGGTGCAGCCTGTGAGATGTCTGTACAGAGCTTTACGGTGAGCAGAAAGCAGCTTCAGCACTGGGTGACACAAGTCACATGACACAGCAAAGGGCCAAATGCACATGTGCCTGTCCATGAATGTGCCTGACAATCACGGGACTCTTATCTATGCTGTAGTGCCCCCTGTGAAGGAATCCCCTCACTCCAGCTAGTGACTAGTAAAAATGTATTTAAATAATCGCAAAGCCCTAGTCCCCAGCTCTTTATGTACATTTTATGTGCATTATATACTTCACAGCCAATTCCTAAATACTCCCCTTCAGATGTGGTGTTCAGTCAGGTGGCTATCATGTAACCTAGCACGCTGAAGTTTGCTTAAAAACAAGAATGTCACACATTCCATGAGAAGCTTCACATTCTTACTCCCACCACTGTAAAAAAACGACATACCTGGGGGAGATGAAGAATGGCCCGCCCTCATTCGGTGATGGTTCTCGGCTCTGCATCATCAAAAATAGAACCAAAAATATTGTTAGGCTAAGAAGACTTCTTGGTAGTGAAAAGCATGCTGGGTAAAATAGTTCATTTAGCAAACTTACTTTTGTGTCAAACAACAATTGTAGCAACGCTCCTTTTGTTACCCCCCCCCCTTCTAATTGTTTATTCATATGTAACTTAGTAATTACTGACATCACTTTAATCAGTTTAATCACATTCCCTAGTGAGTCTAGGCTGTCCCTCGTTCTCATGTTGCAATGCATTGTGGGTCAGTAGTAGTGACTCACATATCAAAACAGCAAAATAGTTATTAAAAGATTAGCCATTACTTCTTGACTGTGTACTGTACCACGGGAGCTGTGTTTGCATTGTAAACGCTTCGCACTAACAGCCACAGCGCCACTCTGGGACCCACAAACGGCACACTTCTGTCGCCAGTCTGCCAGTGCCGACTTAGCCAGTGCGCTTCGCTTCACTGGATTTTACAAGGAATGTTTTTTTTAAGCTGAAACAGAGCGTTTCAAGGACACGTCATTTGAATTAAGTAGCAGAAGCTGGCTTTAAGGGGATTATTGTTACTGTGTCGTTTAATCGACACCGGGTGACTATTCTGGGCCATGTCTTTGGGGAGGAAATGGATAGCATGATTACTACTGGTGAGAAGCGCTCCCCCATACTCCCAGGAGGCTGAAAAGAAGCAGGATCATTCATGAAAAAACTCGCATCTGGCGTGTCATCAGTAAACAAATTATCCAGACTGCAAGCTTTCCATTGACATCTTTAAGCTTAAACTCTAATGGCACTCTGTCCACTCACAGGTACTTTTACAGTATTATATGAAACAATTATGGTTGGCATCCAGCGTGGCCACAGCCCTCCTGAGCTCCCTCATTGGACCATTGCCTTATTAACATGGTGGGAGGGGAAAATCACAATTTATGGAGTTTCTTGCACCTGGGGAGGGGCCACTTTGTGCTCAGGATCACCTCTGGTTCAACGAAGCCTATAACTAGTTTCATGAATCCATGAACATTTAATTCTTCTGAGTTCTGCAGACCAGGTTTCTTCTGAGATCTTGTTAGACTGGACTCATGTTGGTGCTGGTACATGGGGGGAGGTGACCGGCGACCTGTGATCTGAGAGGTGGATGTCCACTCTTGCCCAGGATCCAGCCGCTGGAGGAATGTTGTTAACCGGGACCTAAACTATGAACAAAACAAGATGGCAAACTCATTCTGACCTCAGCTACTGGAATCATGCACACAGTTTTGCAGATGGCCACTCTGGTTAATAAATGACACCTTCCCCTCTCCCTGGTTATGGGGGGGCTCTGCGCCAAGGAGGCCTCTGGACCCAGCCGAAGCCATCCACCACAGCCATATCCAAAGCAACAGGACGTTTGGAGCATCTAGCTGTAATTTGCAAACCAAAGGGCTCCAGAGTTGCTTTCCATTCTACTCCCCCCCCCCATCCCATGAAAGAGTTCTGCAGGGGATGTGGCATGCAGATGAAGAGGGTCAGAGGGGGGGTGTGCCTTTTCATTTTCCCTCCTGTGAGCCTGAAGACATCGATAAGTAGGTGAAATGCTATATGAAGCATGAGCTTTGGGATGTGGATGGAGGCTGGAGAGTGTCAGCTCCCGCACTATAACGATGACCCCGACAAGCCTTACCACGGCTGCAGGGAGTCATGTCCTGCTCTCTAAAAAGCGCTGACTTGCCTGGGAGGCCCTGGGATTTGTTTGCCTTCCAGCTCGTCACTCGTCAACAGGGCTTTGATATTTTCTTTAAAAAAAGGTTATCAGGAGCATTGTAAGGGTTTCCGTCCCCCGAGACCAAAAAAAGGCTGGCCTCAGTTGATGTATCATATGGTGCGTTCTAATTGTACTTGTAACTCGTAAATCAGGAGTTCATGACCGTAAGTTGCAACTGGAATGCCCCCCGAAGTGGGAATTTCAAGTCGTGAACTAGGAGGAATCGACACAACCCCAACTTCAGAATTCAAGATGGCTGCGCCCTTTAATCAATAGAAGTTGTTGTAGTTTTATTAGCGCTCGCATCTTTGTGGCTCATTAAACTGGTCGACACGCCATATTATGTTGCTAGGGTGTTTTTACGCACAAAATACTGTGATATTGGGATTTCCCGCTTAGCCGGATAACCGGAGTTCTGGATATAGTTGGTATACTATAGCTTGAACTATAGCTGTTAAGAGTATAGTGAGGGTCTGCTGGGAACGTCTGGCAGAATCCCCTGTCAGGAAGAGCTCCTACCTCCGGCAGAACTTCTGCCATGTCCCGGGGGAGGTGGGGGATATTGAGTCCGAATGGGCCATGTTCCGTGCCTCCATTGTGGAGGTGGCTGACCGGAGCTGTAGTTGTAAGGTGGTCAGTGCCTGTCGCGGCGGTAATCCCCGAACCCCCTGGTGGACACCGGCAGTGAGGGATGCCGTCAAGATGTAGAAGGAGTCCTATCAATCTTTTTTGTCTTGTGGGACTAGATGCAGCTGATGGGTACTGGTGGGCCAAGCGGAATGCGGCTTTGGCGGTCACTGAGGCAAAAACTCGGGTGTGGGAGGAGTTCGGTGCGGGCATGGAGAACGACTTCCGGACAGCTTAGAAGAGATTATGGTCTACCATCCGGCGGGAAAGCGGTGCAGCATAAACACTGTTTATGGTATGGATGGGGCGCTGCTAACCTCAACTAGGGACGTTTGGGTCGGTGATAGGAAAACTTTGAAGACCTCCTCAATCCCACTGACACGCCTTCCAATGAGGAAGCAGAATCAAGGGGACTTGGGGGTGGACTCCCCTATCTCTGGGGCAGAAGTCGCTGAGGTGGTTAAAAAGCTCCTCAGTGGCCGGGCCCCGGGGGTGGATGAGATCCACCTGGAGTTCCTCAAGGCTCTGGATGTTGTAGGGCTGTCCTGGTTGACACGCATCTGCAGCATCGCGTGGACATCGGGGGCAGTGCCTCTGGATTGGCAGACCTGGGTGGTGGTCCCACTCTTTAAGAAGGGGGACCAGAGGGTGTGTTCCAACTATAGGGGGATCACACTCCTCAGCCTCCCTGGTAAGATCTATTCAGGCGTTCTGGAGAGGAGGGTCCGTCAGATTGTAGAACCTCGGATTCAGGAGGAACAGTGTGGTTTTCGCCCTGGCCGTGGAACAGTGGATCAGTTCTATACTCTCAGCAGGGTCCTGGAGGGTGCATAGGAGTTTGCCCAACCAGTCTACAGTACATGTGCTTTGTGGACCTGGAGAAGGCATTCGACCGTGTCCCTCGGGGTATCCTGTGGGGAGTGCTCTGGGAGTATGGGGTGCCAGGCCTCCTTATAAGGGCTGTTCGGTCCCTGTACGACCGGTGCCAGAGCTTGGTCCGCATTGTCGGCAGTAAGTCGGACTCGGTTCCGGTGAGGGTTGGACTCCCCCAGGGCTGCCCTTTGTCACCGATTCTTTTCATAACTTTTATGGACAGTATTTCTAGGCGCAGCCAGGGCGTTGAGGGTGTCCGGTTTGGTGGCCTCAGGATCGGGTCTCTGCTTTTTGCAGATGATGTGGTTCTGTTGGATTCTTCAGATCGTGATCTTCAGCTCTCACTGTTCGCAGCCGAGTGTGAAGCGGCTGGGATGAGAATCAACACCTCTAAATCGGAGACCATGGTCCTCAGCCGGAAAAGGGTGGAGTGCTCTCTCCGGGTCGAGGAGGTGGTCCTTCCCCAAGTGGAGGAGTTTAAGTATCTTGGGGTCTTGTTCACGAGTGAGGGAACGATGGAGCGGGAGACTGGCAGGCGAATCGGTGTGGCATCAGCAGTCATGCGGGCGCTGCATCGGTCCGTCGTGGTGAAGAAGGAGCTGAGCCAAAAGGCAAAGCTCTCGATTTACCGGTCGTCTACGTTCCTACTCTCACTTATGGCCATGAGCTGTGGGTAGTGACCGAAAGAACAAGATCGCGAATACAAGCGACCGAAATGAGTTTCCTGCGTAGGGTGGCTGGGCTCTCCCTTAGAGATAGGGTGAGAAGTTTGGTCATTCAGGGGGGACTCAGAGTAGAGCCGCTACTCCTCCGCATTGAGAGGAGCCAGATGAGGTGGTACGGGCATCTGGTTAGGATGCCTCCTGGACGCCTCCCTGGTGAGGTGTGAGGTATGTCCCACTGGGAGGAGGCCCCGGGGAAGACCCAGGACACGCTGGAGAGACTATGTCTCTTGGCTGGCCTGGGAAC
>JAODKN010000001.1:49447863-49459814 GCA_026774425.1 Petrocephalus zakoni | reverse complement strand
CAAAATCTGCTTCACTTTTAAGTCGACACACAGGAAATGAAACAGGGGAAATGCTGTTACGGAGGCTAGTTAGAAGCCGTGCTAAGTCGACATTTTGCTCACTGCTGTTTCATTAATTTATCAGCTTGAGGGGAAGCTGTTTTTTTTTCACAGCAAAACAGTCAATAACCAGGCTATTGAAGCTTTGGCGAGAAACTCAATGAAAAAGACAAAGAGCCCTTTAGCTACAAGCAAAAGGACACTTTCTGTTATCTGAGGCCGAGCCAGGAGCGCCCTCTAGCTTTTTCTATAATTTTTGCTGTTATTCTTATAGCTGGCATCGAATCCATGAACGGCTGTATCTAAGCAGTTCTCTGTGAATGGACCAGTGCACCATCCTCAATAACTAGGCAGTCACTCTGTCACTCTGATCAGCTCTATGAATGAGCAATACATTTTTCTTTAATAAATTGCCAGTTGTCAATTGTTCTCATTAAAAAGATCAATAAACTGTCCCCAGTCAATACTTACCACAGCAAATGGGTCAATGCCTGTCATATATTCATGCTGTTACTGTAGCAATGAAACACTACGACTGTGGCCATTTAACTTGATGCATAATAACTCCCCAAGTACCTGATGGCCCTGCATCAGCTTCTTGAGGAGCACATAGATAAATTCGCTGTGTAATGAGAAACAGGAAATGCCAAGAGTCTGAGATTACTCAGATGAAAAGCAAGGTGACTATCGCTGGCCATGGTACAAAGCTGCCATCCTACTTCAAATCTCATTCTTAGTCATGATTTGATTCCTGTTCTTAAATAATCTGTCCATAGTTCAGCCAGATCCTCTTTTAATTAAACCCCTAAGAAAACACTAATGCAGCAAAGACTGATGAATATTGAAATACAATTAACATGGTTTCTAATTATGTGGAATGGTGCCAGTTTATCAGTGGAAAAAAGGTGTTGGATTAACTAACCAAACAGTACCTTTAGGCATACTTAATAGAAATGGCATAAACATATATAGAAAAACAGACTCACTGCAAAGACTGAAAGCCGATTTTGAGTAGCGTTCAAATACAATCTAGGCTATCATGACAAATACACATTTGTGGTAAGCAGAGTGAAAAATATTTTTTGAATGGAAGACTTGATAAAAATTTGAATTGACAAAATTAATATTAATAATCATGGAGTTGGTGAAATTACAGCTGCTGTATCCTAAAAAGAGTTAGCGAGGTAAATGTAGCATTTTTTTCATTTCAACATTTCAAATCCTAATCCAGCTGCAGAAAGACTAAAGCACATGACTTGGCGTGAGATGCCCCCAGAGAAACACTGGCCTGGCAGGAGCTTCTGCTTGAAGAGAAGGAATGAACAGCAGCATTATGCTGACAATCTCTTAGGCAGTGTATGTTTTTCCTTTAATGAACGTTGTTTTCTGTCTTTGTTAACATTGCACAGGCTCTTTGCCAAGTTCCTTCTGAACATGTAAGGCACCATCTGCCGTAAAAGCTAACAATGGCAATCTGTTTCTACATATATATAGCTTCATCTGATTAATGGTGCAAGTAGTTAAATGGTACGAAAGAAGCCTGACGTTTTTAATGCGAAATATTCGGTCAAACATTGGAAATCCATTTGGGCTGCCTGTGAAGCATAAATGTTTGGGCTAGAATGAGGGGTGATGTAAGGATTTATATTTTGATATGCAGTCAGGCAGAAAGCCAAGACCCCAACAAGAAAGCTTGTAAGGGCTAGCCCGCCCTATGGATGACATAGGGCTAGGGTGCTATTAGAGGGTGTAAAAGAGAGAATGAAAAAAATCAAAAGAAATACATGATATTACAATTACTTAAACTAGTTTTATTTTACTTTTTTTGTCAATCAGATGCCACATGGGTAGTTAGAAGCACATTTCCTGTGCTACGGAAATGTCTTTAATAAAAATGGATTAACAGAGTTGGTTTGCTGCTGCCCTTGCAGGAGGGGTGGTGCCCCTGCAGAACCTTGCCTGGGGGTCCTGAACACCCAGGTCCTGAACACCCTGGAGCCAGGCTTGATTTGTGTCGATGAACGAAGGCTGTTTGGGGAACCCCCCCCCCGCCCACACACACACACACACACACACACACCCAACGCACTGACGATGCTATCCCTCCACCTGCTGCCCACAGAACGGGAAGCCTTTTCAGTGTCCTCCTGCACTAGTCCGCCATTATGCCTGCATAACAGCTCATTAGTAACTCCTGTGCACTCTAGCTGCACTTCCATATTTCATATTACATCATTAACAGTAAGTACGGTTTGACCAAACCTCACTTTACTGTTCACAGTATGGAACATAATATTTTCAGCGCGGCCGGACATTGCGTTCTCTGCGTCTCCAAATTTATTCACCCTTTCAAGCCCATAAAGGATGGAGATGCCAGCTTTTCTGTCATCAGCAAAAGCAGGGTGAAAGAATCTGATTATCAGGCGGCTAATAGGACAGAACACCAGCCATTAAATATATATACACATGAAATTAACTACAAGGCAATGTCAATAAAATCCAATTTGGAAATAAATCAAGGATTGTCAACCAATCAAACCCTTCTGAATTCCCTTCTCTTGTTCTGACTGGTCCAGGTGTAATACACAAACTCTCTGTGGTATCTTTAATGATGAGGGCTTGACATCTTTTCAGGATTTTAGGACCCAGTATAACCTTCCTGGCACCTCTTTTTTCATGTATTTACATATCAGGTCTGCTCTTCGTGCCTATGGGGTCCCCTGGGACACAAAATTACCCTTCCACCCATTGCGTACGTTAATTTATCCAACTGGCCAGCACCCCTGCTCTGTCTCTCATTTACATTCTACATCAGTCGTCTTATACGCCGCTTGGCATTGCTACAATTTGGGCCAAAGACATTACTCTAGACGTGCATAACTTGTTGTCCCACACAACATGGAATGCGACTGCAATGTCTTCGAGAAACCCCAACCATCAGATGATTCATTGGAAGCTGTACACACGGCATACCTGACACCACTGAAACGTTTCCATATGAGACTGACTTCCTCTCTGATCTGCACTCATGGGGTGGAAGGGGCTTTTATGCACTTCTCTTGGGAATGTCCATCCCTTTATACATTTTGGAGACAGCTGTCAATTAACATCTCTTCATTAATTGATAAAAAAAACTCAGACTTTCTCCAGACTTTTTATTTTTGAAAAACTTCTCTGGGCTCTCTCTGTCACCTCTTCTGCTCTTGTTTGCTCTCACAGCTGCTAAAAAACTCCTGGTGAACCGCTGGAATCCTTCACACACAATATGCAGACGTGTATGGGCCTCACACTCCTAGACATGATTTCAGTGGATCTTTTGACAGCTAAAATGCACAAATCCAATGCCAGCACGATAGCTAGATGGCATGTGACTCTTGGAAAAAGTTAAGTTCTTTGATCGACCATCGACATTACAGCATTTTATGTCAGTGTGATGCTGTTTTATTCACTCGTCTTGATTACCTATCCATTTACTTGTGCTCTACACGTAAGTACTCATTTACTCATTGTAGATATTGCTTTATGTTTTTGTGCATGTATGTATGTAAACATGTTCATGAACATATGTGTACATTATTATTATTATTATTAATAATAACAAGAGTCTTGTCTGTATGCTACTTACTTGTTGTGTGGTCTTTCTTGTGTAATTTAAAAATGAATAAAAATTTGTTCGAAGAAAAAAAAGGATTGTCAACTTGGGTCGATGACACTCTGGAGGTGCACTGCAGGGGGTCCACAGCACTAAATAGTAAATCAGAAAAATATCAGTATAATTACTTGGTTCTACAGTAGGTGTTCAAGGGAAGTACCCCCCCCCCCACCTTGGTGCCAAGATATATTAAAGGCCTCATCTATCTTTTGATCTGTTACTTATTTGATCTTGTAAAAGTAGCAGGGATCGCAGGCTCTGAATATGATGTGTGTTGGGAGGACAGATGGGAACTATAGGAACAAGTCCATTTTACTTGAGGATAGTTGAGGATAAACACCTTTTCAGTGCTTGTGAAAGGCTCAAACAACAGAACACTTTCCTCGCTGCCATCAGCCTTGCAGAAGAGCTCCTGTAGTCTCTGTATTGTCCATGCCGGAAGGTTGTTAGCTTAACGAAGGGCATGCTCCTGTGTAAGGGGGGGTGGGGAGGGGGAACAAAATTGCTCTGGTCTCACTGTAATTTTCCTGTTTCCATTGCCTAGCAAAAGGTTTCAGTCGCAGTTTACTGCGTTGTCAATTTTTCAATATTTTAATTCAAGCTCGGGCTGTAAATAAGACAGTAAAAAACTAAGGTCCCATCACCTAAAATGTCCTGACCTCTAATTCCATTGCCTGTTTTCAGCAAGCTCTTCTGTTCTGCATTACCGCAAATATGAAGATCAAAAAAAATAATAATTTGTGTTCAGCCATATTTCATTAGAGCATTTTTAAGGTCATTATGTCATTATGCCTCCCAGTCCTACTGAAACTATTAAATCATCCTCTTGCCATTGGCTAAGAACCAAAATAACATGCAACAGCTACAGATTAAGATGCACACTTCTTTTACAAAGGAATCAGACTGCTAATCATCTGTATGGCAATTAACAAGCCAGTGGAACCAAGAGCCAACAGGCTGACTCAAGTCCTTTGTTTTGACTGTAAGGATACATTTAAAAGTCTTTCAAAACCATCAAACTGAGAGATAGTGAGCATGTTTCAAAGAGACTCAGCAATCCTGTCCAGTGCAGGGGTAAAGCTTTCCTATCCAGGCAAGAGAATGGACGTGTTGTGCTGTGAGCCACTTATCTGCTGGTTGCCATGGAGAAGGTGAGGAAGGACAGAGGCAGGCAGAAAACCCATATCCGCAAGGCTGTCGGAACCGAATTGCGATTTGTAATGCGGCACGGATGAGAGGGACAGCTTGGGGCGCTCAGCCCCCACAGTGGCAAATGGAAGATCTTCTCTCATCTCCATGTAATTCTGGAGGCCACCAGGGGGGTGGCGCTAGACTAACTTTTATGCTAAGAGACGACTTGAATGTGTTGCCCAGCTAGTGTCAGATGGAATATCCTCTACTCACACCAGTCTTAACTCTTAACAAAATCTTGAATTATCATAGGGCGTAGCGTTAAAATGCCTATCCAACGGTAATCACATTTTACCAAAATCAAAACATATTGCATGTATATCAAGCAACTTGCCAGGAAGTCTGTGCGGACATAGAACTCACAGATGTGGATTTACACAAGTTTATTCACTAGACATAAGGCAACGACGCATCCCATTACCTAGTTGACAAGTCTGCAATATCATAAGGAATTTCAGTTTTTTTCAGATTCTCTTTTGTAAGCCATGTGATGTGACCAGACTGTTAAAGAATCCAAGGCAGCAGGGTGTGGTGGGATGCTGGATATCACCTCCTGTCGTGTTCCAGCCCAAACAGCTGTCAGTCACAGAGGTGTCCAGCTGAGCATCCCCACGCCACGTGCAGCTGGTAGATGATGGATTCTCCCTGAGGATAAAAGCCCCTTTGGAGCGCATGATATTCAATTATTACAGGCACCACTCTTCATGAGGTTAGGCTTGTTTACACATCTCCACCCCTTCTGTGACAGACACTGGAAACACCTGGGTGGCGGGAGGTTGGAGATGGGGGGGGGGGTCCTTTTCCTCCCCCGCTGTGCTCAGCAGAGTGAGGCGTTTTAAGACAACACACTGTTCCGAGATTTGTTTGTTCACCGCGACCTGAAACACTGCTGTAAACAGCTTTAGAAAATCATAAGACTATTCTCAAAATATCAACACAACCAGACAGAAATACATTAAAAAATCACATGGTTTGGAATCCCGCAGAGCCAAATGATAAATGAGAAAGTCTTGATTTCTACATTTGTATACTTTCTCATATTATTCCTTGAACATATTTGAATTATTTTTGCAAAGATACATTTAAATGGTGTAAAATGTAACATCACTGCATTTATAGGTGCTTGTATGGGCTTCCCCAGTGTGGAATTTGCTTAGATGAATTTAATGTGTTCCAATAAATGTTCCTTTGCAGAGTGTTTCTATAAAATTTCATACAACGCTGTTTGATGTTGCACTTGGCTGTTTGCCAGCCTTTACCTCCAGCTGACGGTGTCATGCATCGCTCACTTTGTGCTGAGATGGAGGAAAGAAGCACCCAAGGCGGAGAAGGGGTTCATGCTACGACCCCCTGACCACCGTCGAGTGTAGCTGCAACGGCAATAAAACTCCTTTATTTCATAACGATGTACATTCTGTAAAAAAGTACTTACATTTAATACATTTCTGCAAAATACAACTTGACATTTAATCAAATATAAAATTATAAAACTTGTTAAATCTATATGCACCCTTTTGTGAAGGTACAGATGAAAATGGTTGGATCTGACAATTCTCTCTCTTTCTCTCTCTCTCTTTTTATAAACTAACTGCAGGGTCCAGTATAATGATTTCATTTGAGTCCAGTATAATAATTTCGGCGTACACCAGCATACACAGCCGGAATGACAGCTGGCTCAAAGCATAGTCATGCTCATCTGAGATCTGCAAAAGGCATTCATCTATTTTGTCTGTAATTTCATGTGTGGAACATGGCAGAGCCTCAGAGAGTGAGATGGCGGTAAAAATGATGATGCAATGAATCAAAACACATCATTTAAAGGAGATCAGTCACCAAAAACCAAAAGAATGATACCTGGTAACAATGAAAACAGAATTTTGGTATGAATATATTTATCTTTTTCTTTACCTTTGCGTAACATTTACGTAAAAAAAAAAAAATGATTAAAAAAGCATCTGTATAGTGAAACTATTAACATTTTATGGACAGAAACCTTAAGTATCATCACTGTGAAAAGGGGGAAAAGTTTAGTAAATAAGAGTTACAGAATAAGTACTATAAATATACTGTAACTAAATTACAGATACAAATTTTATGGTTATCTGGAGATAAACAGATATAAAAGTGAGCTTTATTTTGAAATAATACCAGGAGACAGACAGTTTATACATCTTTCTGCAATAGTGATGTTTGACTTATAGTGTATAAGGTTGGGCATCCAGCAGCTTCTCTGTAATATATATAGTGCAGTGTTTATGTTTCTTCATATAAAAGATACAAACAGCAAGTCCATCCTTCTGAGCACACGGGCCAAACCAGGAGGTAATGTGCAAGAAGCCAAACCAAGGGGGCAGCACGTGGAAAACTCGGGTGTTTCTCTCCCCCCTTCGTTTGCACATCTGTACAGGGTATAAAAGCCGGGCATCGGCTACGCCGCCGTCTCCCGAATTGTCCCCTCCAGCTTCTTTGGAAGTAGCTCTCGCCGCTCGTCGATGCTGATCGCTGGTTTCCGACAGTTCTGTCCGTCAAGGTAGATCTTCGCGTATATTGGATTGGAGTAGTTAACGGACTGCAACGGGATGACAGTCAAGTTAGGCTGGTTTTCTGAAGAATGAACCCTTTCCTTCAGACTTGAAGGAACCAGCATATCAGCTGCTCCTAACTGCCATTCGTGTTATGGGAGCAATATGGAGAAGACCACGAGATCCTGTCATGTGTAACACGCGTTATTATCAAACCTTCATTCCTTCGGCAAGTGAAGATGAAGGCTCGATCGTTGATTAAGAACAGAGGCTTGACGTGTTCAGACTGACTTGGCTTTCATCAATTATTTTGGCTTTCACTGAGTCTCTAAATGTTCTTTGATGGAAGACCATAATAAAGACATCAATGCACTCCCTATTACTCAAAGTAACAATCGATATCAAATTACTCATGATAATATAGTAGCAGATCAACTCATATTTCTTCTGGATTTCAGACAAAACCTACCGTGTGTCGCCAACATAAAAACCTGACAAGAAAAATAAATATAGCCCCTGGTAAATTACAATACAGAGCTGCAACCTCTCGCACCCCCCTGCAAGGTGACATGACCAATAATACAAGATACTTTCATATCCCTTGTAGGGTGGTCTTCAGTACGCTCTCCTTGCATCTTTGAGGTAATGATTTTTCAAACATAGTTCGGTCCAGTTCCTTATTACGATCTCTGAGTCAGTATCTGGCTGTGAAGGTCTGGATGTTAGTAAAGCTTTGACTGTCAGAGCGAAAGGGAATGTGAATAGAATCATTATGGTGTCAGAGGAGATATGTTCTAAAGAATAAAGCATCAGATTACCAGGCATATCTTGCACCTGCTGTGCACCATTCGTGTTGCAGTAAGAATAGGGTCTCAGAGCACTTACGTTGCAGACACACCAAAAAGCTGGTCTGACCAGAAAAATATCTGTGTAGCGTCACAGTGACACTGAAACCCCTCTGTGGTCGGAAGTGACTGGAAAATGAAGCATGTGACTAGAAGGTCACGGTTTGCAGTTCCATTGTGGTACTACGTGGGAGTGTAAAACTACTTCACACATCTCTACAGTCATAATGCCACCATAATGTTGTATGAAATGTGACATTGGCTGCTATAAGCTGAAATGTCAGCTGTCATAATACCCGCACTGACTGCTGTAAGCCATAACAGGTGTATGTATCCTGCATTGATATCAAACAGGATGGTATTGCCGATAAATGGGTGATGAGGGTTAGGGTTATGCGCATCACCTGTCCTGGGATAATCTCCTTCGGTACAGAGTGAATGGCCAAGTTGCGAGGGTCACTGGATCTCACGCACCAACCCTACAACATAGAAGGGGACATTCTGTCAAGCAAGGCCATGACATCCCAGAATCCTACGGAATCCCAGAAATCCACTATGACTGTGACTGTGGATATCTGACTGTTTCACTTAACATATGTTAATGAATCCATACACATCGGAGTAAAATGTGCATCAAATTATTCTCTTTAAGCAACAATTAATCTGTGGGTGCACAGGGGCAAAAGACTAATAAAGGACACAACAAAAGTGGCAATCACCTAACCCTAACCCTAACCCTAACCCCAGGTACCTAAACTAGTCCAATTTAAACACGCAGCTTTTAAAACGTGCCATGTGCCTTTGTAGCTTATGTGGGTGTCAGCTGATTTGGCTGTTAGCAGTAATATGGTGGACAGATTTTCATTGTATAAACAACACTACACAGCACATTGTCATCGGCGGCTATGCCCCTGAGGGATCCACAAATGTAAATGTGCATCTTCTGGTGTTAGCAAGCCGTTTTTTCAAAGAGTCAATCTAAACAGCTGTCAAATAGGACCTGATAGGTAGCTTCCGGGACCCAGAGGAGAGGTGCCTTCACTGTGTTGGGCTGCGTTGGAGTGTATGAGGGGTCTGAGGCTGCTCGGATCCCCGGCCTGGCCAGTTCACCTGGCACATGGGAGGGCAGACTGCCTGGCTAACAGGAGTCTGTAAACAAACCTCAACTGTGTTTCCACTGATGGAATGCCATTTGACCATATTTCCACTCTTGGAATGCATGCGGCCACATTTCCACTGTTGAAATTCCATGTGACCCATGATTCCCACTGTCAGAATGCCATCCAGTTACATTCCCATTGTCTGAATGTCACCTGACAGCAATCCCACTGTTGGAATGCCACCCAACCACAATCCCACTGTTGGAATGCCACCCAACCACATTCCCACTGTTGGAATGCCACCCAACCACATTCCCACTGTCTGAATGGCAGCCTATCATATTCCCGCTTTTGGAATCCCATCTGACCGCATTCCCTTTTGGGATGACATCCGACCATATTCCCACTCTCTGAATGCCAGCCTACCTCATTCACACTGTCAGAATGGCATCTGACCATAGTCCCACTGTCGGAATGTCACCCGATGGCATTCCCACTGTCGGAATGTCACCTGATGGCATTCCCACTGTCGGAATGCCATAAAGCCATATTTCTGCTGTCAGCATGCCATTCAACAGCATTCCCAATGTCAGAATATCACCCAACCATATTCCCACTGTCGGAATGCCATCCAGCCATATTTCCACTGTCGGAATGCCACCCAACTGCATTCCCACTGACAAAATGCCAGTGTGGTGAGCCTAAAGCAAACGTTTTAGTCATTACTGTAATATCTACAAAAAGTATATATCGAGGGCTCTGGTAGATCATTGTTCTCTCTGGCACTATTATAATGTGTCTGAAAAAGAATGGATCCATAAATCTGAGGAAACATCCTAGGCTGACCGACACAGTTCCAAAAAAGGGAACAAAAAAGGGATTTTTTTTTGTCTGGTCCTCCATCCTATATGGGGCAGTAGCAGAATTTGGAAAGTGTTTGATATAGCTAACAAATGCTATTCATTATAGGGCCAGACTTTTAAATGCTCAAGATATTATTCCCGGTTGCCCATAGGCTGATGGTCAGAAGGCAGACCTTATGTGGGTCCAGGGTAAAGCTGGGGTGCAGCAGGTTCCCGGCCTCCACGTGGTTGTCGTGTCCCACCTCGTACATGTTGTAGGATGGGTTGCCGATCTCCACGTTGATGCCCCCGTTGGTCATTGGCTGCCGCTGCACCCGCTTGCCTCTGGGAAATGGAAACATGAATGAGGGAGTCATGAGGAAGATGTTTGTGGATTGTTAGAGCCCAACGTCCAGACCCATGCCTCACCTCTGCCTCCGCTTGCAGATCAGGACCCCGACCACCACAGAGCCAATCAGAGCCGCAAGCAGGACCAGAGGAACGATGATGGCGATGCTTCCTGGGAAGAAATCATCACGTCTTACTGCGTTATTACTATCCACTTTGATGTACAGCTGTGATGTTTTTAAAAATATATTACAGTTTTCCATAGGTTTAGTGCTAAAAAAAAAAACATTCTCAATTTTTGGTAAATAATAATTTTTTTTTTTTAGTTCTTTTGAATGGATCAAGTAATGTTCTTCCCATCTGCCTCGTATGCCTTTCTTGTCTCATGTAGACAAGCGCACAATGTTCAAAGCCTCTGGAGTTTCCATCCATTCACAAGATGCTGCCATCTACAGATGACCTTTGGAGATGCAAAATATATGTAATTTACAATAGCAAGTATCTTTCATGCGTGGGCCCCAAAGGAAGCCCAGTGACAGAGTCCTGGTAATTTCACCTCCAGCAGATATGGACCTGCCCGGTGTGCAGAAGGCGGGTCGCACAAACGGCGATACAGAAAATGTCAAATCAATTCCGTCTGTTGAGATGAAAAACCGGAAAACCCGACGAGTAAGAAACAGATCAAAAAAAGCAGAGCTGGCCAGGTGTATGAAGATCTCCAAAGGTCGCTGGGTGTGCAAGCAGGCAGGAAGGGGAGAATCATGGGATACTTACGCCCGCTAGAGTTGTCAGATCGGCTGCTTTTGGGCGCCGGCCTTTCGCACTGTGTGCCTGACCAGTAGGAGGAGCACCTATAAGACAAAGGAGGGCAGGAGAAGCACAATTAGCGGCTAACAAGGCTGACTGTGAAACCAGCCGTACATTAATGATCAGGAGGGCAGAATGGAGAAGCAGTGGTCAGCCTGAGAGGCGATGTGAGATGAGATACAACAGTGTTTGGGGAGGGGTGGGGTGGGGGGCCCGGAGAGGGCACAATGGGCTGGAGTGGGGCGAGGCAGCTGAGGGTGGGGTGGGACCTACTTGCACCGGGGCTTGTTAAAAGCGGTTAGGGTGCAGATCCCCCCGTTCTGACAGTAGTAATCGCACGGGTTGGCTCGCTCATCGCAGCGCTGGCTTCTGAAGCCCGCCGTGCAGCTGGGATAGAGTGCAGTGAGCCGTCAGAACCGGAACCGGAAACAGAAACAACAATAACAAGAAGAAAGAGCAACAACTGCAAAGAAGAGCGGCAGCGATGCGTTCCCACAACCTGCCCCACTGGCGATGCGTTCCCACAACCTGCCCCACTGGCGATGCGTTCCCACAACCTGCCCCACTGGCGATGCGTTCCCACAATCTGCCCCACTGGCGATGCG
>JAODKN010000001.1:49433671-49447763 GCA_026774425.1 Petrocephalus zakoni | reverse complement strand
CTGCCCCACTGGCGATGCGTTCCCACAACCTGCCCCACTGGCGATGCGTTCCCACAATCTGCCCCACTGGCGATGCGTTCCCACAACCTGCCCCACTGGGAGTGCTATCCAGCATGCGCCTGCACCAAGCGGCACCTAAACGCGCCGGCACTGGTGAGGGGGCGCCATGACACCTGTCAGAAAATGGGTACAGTGTGCAAACAGCCACGACAGACATAGATAGAGATACACAGAGGAATTTACCTGCTTTTCTGGTTTGAAGTTTCAGATCAATCCACACGCCAGCTATCTGAGTGAATTTTTACTACGGTGACATTAAAGGTAATTCTAGTTACTGATGTGACATTTTATACTCTGAGACAAGCGGCCTCCCCTTCGGACAAACTCACATTATTGGTAGATGGGTCTGTGCTATTCTCAATAAACGCTTTGAAAAGTTTCACTTTAAAATTAAACTTTCCTCTCTTCCCCTTTATTCCATCCAGCCATCTTTCATAACGTCTTATCTAATCCAGCGGTGTACTGCACCTGGGGCCTAACCCAGGAAGCTCAGGGTTGAAAGCAGGCTGAATGGAATACCGGTTCATCGCTCACACACACACACACACACACACACACACCATCCATCTGTGATATGTCCACCATTCACTGACCAGCTTCTCCTATAGACAAAGGGCAACTTGCACATAAAGTCACTGTCATATGAGTATTTCTCAGATGCCGGTGGCCCTGGGCCCCTGGGGCTTCTCTGGTTACATACTCATGAAATTCTAAATGTCAGAATTCCCTCGGTACGGCCTCTCGCTGGGCTCAGATAGCCCCACACAAGCTAGATGAGTCTATTTGCATACAAATTGATTAGACCTTCTATGTCATAGTGCTAATCTACAGGCAACAAACATGCAAAACACAAACACACAAAGCCACACACAAACACACAGCCCAAGACTTCCAGTGAGTCCTGATTGCAGCACGACTCCACAGAGCCCTATTAAGTCACGAAAAAATACGACATCCCATAATCCCGAGCCGGGCTAGCGCTCGTTGGTTAAGCACATGATTCGCGATGAATGAGCAAAGACTGACAGGAGCATGAATTCGAAAACCCCCCCCCAGGTACTCAGGGTAAAGATGGCCCTCTCTTTCCATGTCACTATGTAGACTTATCCACATCCACATTCCTGGGACTATTTTCAGTTAACCGACAGGACCGAATCTACGGCACCACCAGCCTTAGTGACCAATTAACATGGGGTGCCAGTAATGGAATCCCCCTCCCGATTAACCTCTTGTCACGGTGACAGCTCACCGGCGACCCTGTCACCCTGCCGCGCGGCACCACCTGTCACCTCGGACATATTAGTGCGTGTGCTAATTCAGCAGGAGCACAGGTGTAGCGCGGTACCGGCGGTCTGAGAGGGCCAGGCCAGCAAACCCAGCGATACACCCGATACCGATAACAATAAGAATCACAAGAAGAAATGAAAAGGCTGGTGAAAGCAAAGCTGGGCTCACAGATCCTGACTGTGACGTGATAAAAACCATCCCTCGTTATTGCCTGCCGGGGGGGGGGCTGCCCATCAACCATTCCTCCAGTTTGCTAAATCCGCCCCTTCCTTCTGCTGCACTGGCTTCGACTCCTGCATACTGATCTTCCAGGAATCTTCCAGCATCCAGAATCCTGAAATTCACCATGATCTGAAGATCTGTGCCCATGCCTATTTTTTCAGGGGGACAACTGGGAAAGTTCCCAGAGTTCTAGGTCCAAGCCCTGAGGGGGCAAGAGCGAGCCCAGGTGGGAGGGGTTGTATGTCATGGGGTTCAGGTGAAGTAATTTTGTCCAGGTCAGAAATTACGTGCGGTGGGCCTGTCCGTGAATATGGTATCATGCTGCCTTAAGGAGGGAATCAGTGCCAGCATTTAAAATGAAACAGATCTGGATTGGGGGGGGGGGGTGGAGAGCAGGCAGAGACTCACTGGCAGAAGGGCAGGTTGGAGTCTGAGTCGAGGTGACACGTGCCTCCGTTGTAGCAGTAGCCATCGCACAGCTGGCAGCTTGGCGCCACCCGGCCGTCAGTGCAGCTGTGGAGAGGTGACGTTAGGCACGGTGGCAAACTCCCGGTGCAGGCGAGAGGGCGAGCAGCCGGACGGCTTTCGTGCCGCTTTGTGAGGCTGCTGCAGGCACACTATTTAATCATCTTAGCAGAAAGAAAAATGGCCACCAGATACAGAAGCCAGTAGAAAAAAAAAAAACCCTCATGGAATTTTCCAGTGAAATGAGAGAATTCCAAATCCCAGAACCTGCTGTACTTCTGCGCGGCTTATCTGTCGGGCCGCAGCCTCAGAGGCATCGCCCAGCCCCCACAGAGTGAAGAGGAAGAACAGGACAGATAGAGCCCCTGAAGGACTCACTTGCAGACCACATCTCCAGTCTCCTGGTCGAGCACACAGGGAGCACCGCGGCACCGCTGACACTTATCCACGTCGCATTTGCTGCCCTCGTAGCGGGCGGGACACACGCATTCCACGTGGCCGCTGCTGGACAGTGTGCAGGCCTTGGCGTTCACGCAGTAATGGTGGCAGATGTCTGAGGATCACACAACATAAAGTGCTTTTTTTCACCCTGGGCGGAATTAGCATCATGGTCATAGAGACTCCTAACGTGTCAGCTCAGACCCTAAAGTGTCAGCTCAGACCCTAACGTGTCAGCTCAGATCGAGGGTGTAGATCCACAAAAGGTAGAGGCAGATAAATGCAGTAGACGAAAAAAAGAAGCTCTCCTTTTAAACAGTGGATAATTTAACAGCAGGAATGTATTTATTAGATTTACACGAACAAAATGATGTCGGATTTATAACAAAACGTGGAACTACAGGGTATTTAACATAGGGAACGTGTCTGATAATGTTGCTTGGTAAAAGACCCAGTTTGTGCCAGTGCATCGTGGGATTTGTAGTTTCTCTCATCATGCAGGAAGGTGGGCAGGAGGACTCACGGTGCAGGCAGCGGTCGCCAGTGTACTCAGCCATGCAGCGGCACACGGGCTGGTTGCCCTTGCTGACGTCACAGGTGCCCCCGTTGAGGCAGTAATTATCGCAGACGCGCCGCTCACAGTATGGGCCCGTGAATCCCACCACACAGCGGCAGGTGGGGCGCCCTGGGGGGGAGACGAGGATCTCACGGACAAGCCGGTCCATGATAACTTCATCTGGGCCGCGCCTCCTGCATGCAAATATCACGTGGCCACAGGTACGAGAGCCAGACACATGCTCTGGATCCTCGCAATTTTGCCAGAAACAGTCTTGTCTGTTCTAGATTCATCAGCAAACACCTTCTTAGTCTACAACAGAGAGGTGATGGATTAATGCCTGGGCAATCCCAACCTATAGCCCTCAACAATCAGGGCCCCTCCCCTACAAAAATTAAGCGGCTAGTTAAATCGGCAACACCTGAGTGTACACACTGACGTCAACCTAGGGCCCCCAGATAAGTTAATCTGCCTCTGATTATAGCCATAGGCTTTCAGAAGCCCAAAGAGAAAGATAGTTGGTCATCATTCTGATAGCCTACAGAGCATTCAAAGACATGCACTGCAGCCACCTCCAGTATTTGTGAAAGTACTGTAACTTCCAGCAGAACTGTGAATCCTGGCTCTAAGGGCCCATATGCTAATGGCCGAGACCCGTGATCTGCTTTCTGTAGTCCAGCTGTTCCCGGCTGGTGTTGGGAAGCTCTCACACCATGCTGGGAATTATGTGCATGTTAATGAGGTCTTCGCTGTGCCCTCCCTCGCTCCCACCTGCCAGCCTGTGCTGGTCCGGCTCTGCGCACAGCGTGACATGCAGAACGTGCACCAGCGTTTGCATCATCCTGGCCAGCATCCAGGCAGCAGTGCAAGGCTAGCTCCACTACTCCGGCTCACCACGGAGACGCCTGGCTTTGGAAGGGGCGTGGAGGTGGCTCGTGATCAGCATGCTCCCCACCAAAGGACATGGGTGTCAAGAGCAAACTGGGTTCCTCGATTTGTCCAGGTTAACCCACATCTCCTCTCTGCTTCTCACACAAATAAGCAGGCACATGGACATTTTCTCAGGAAGTAGTACCTCGCCCAAGGACACAGCAGTAGGGCTATTTGTAAAGTTAAGAGGTTTATTATTTAACCCAATTCGCTTGTTACATGGATGTTTAGTTATGTAATTCCATTACTTCAGCATAAGCGGCACTGCTGTGTACTACAGCTACTGTAACTTGATAAATCACAATAACCTTGCTGACAAACACTTGAACTGTTCCCAAGAGACACAAAGGTTACATGCATTGTACTTAAAATGCCCCAGTGAAAATACAGAGCTAATATAACAGGAGTCTCAGTGGGTAGCAGTCGCCTCACAACTTTGAGACTTGGGGGCTTCCTTTTCGCTCAAGGGCAGGGACTCATTTGGAAAGCACGTTTCAGGTATTAGTGCCTGCTGTCAGTCGGCTGCTGAGAGCGGTTTCAGCAAAGCAATGAGGAAAGGCATGTAAGCTTTTCCGTGCTCGCTGGCCGGAAACCCTTCTTTTAATATGACTGTTCATCTGTGATGTGGCAGGAGATGGCAGTGAATTTCGACACTCAGGACAAAATGAAATTGACTATCAATCTCTATTTAGAAGGTAGCTTTCCAGAGCAGCTGTCTGGACCTGCTGGCCCGAGATGTTTTCCGGGGATTTGGATGTTGGGGTCAGGAGTGAGTTTGTTGTTTCTGGGGCCGTGCTCAAAAGACACTTTGGACCCCCCCCAATTACTTTAAACACTAAATAAATAGCAAGCGAGTCAAGATTGTATCTGACTAGATGGCTAGTAGAACATCAGCATTTCCCAAATAAGCAACATGTTTATTTAATAGCTAATGTTGTAAGTGTCTGAGGCCAAGTGGAGGGTGTGCTTCGAGTGATGCAGCTGGAGGGTGGGGCTAAAGGGGCGGAGCCAAACCGGGCACCTTACCCAGGGGGGAGCCAGTGCAGGTGCCCCCGTTGAGGCAGAAGTCCTTGCAGTGGTTGACCTCACATCGGTCCCCAGAGAAGCTTGGCCAGCAGTAACAGCGGGACACGCCCTTCTCATTGGTCAGGCAGCGCCCCCCGTTGTCGCATGCCGGCCTGCAGAGCTCGCCTGCAATGTAACACTGCGTCTTACTGGCTGCCCACTCTGCCCGTCAAAGCCTTTAGCCATACAAGCTCGCCAGGGATGCTCTCATGTATGATTACTGATCGGTTTCATCCCATAATTTATCAAGGATGTCCTTCACATTATCCTGCTGAGAAAACAGATGTAATTACAGCAAAATTATTTATTGTAAATTTTAGATTTAAAAACTATAAATCAGCCTGCAAACCCTGGATATCCATGAGGAAAGCCAACACACAAAGGAGAATTTAATGTCCCACATTCCCATCTTAGTGGATGCTTTTTATCCAAAGTGACTTCCCACAGATTAAGTGATTCCCTCTGGGGCACTATGGCAGGACCCCTCCCACGGTTACACCTGCAGCTCCAGCTCGGGTTCTGACCCAAAGTGTGACCGTGAACACATGTATATATCAGTGGTTTACTCTGTCCCTGCATCTCCTGTCTCCGTGACCCCCCACTCCCCCAGTACCTGAAACATCGGTGTCACTGCAGGACCCATTAATGACAGCCTTCCCTTCAGGGCAGGAGCAGGAGGCACCAGTCGGGGACAGCAGGCACAGGAAGTCACAGCTCATGCTCAGGCATGGGTTCGACACTGAAGGGGGGGTGGACACAAAGATCACTCTGACGCTAGAGGTACATAGCACACACACCTCCGCCTGGTATAGTCATGCCTGGTGCTGGCCTCTGCTTAACCACCCTCAGAAGGCGATGGAGTCATTTCATGTATGAGAATCATTTCACCTAATCCACAACACCAAATATGACACCCACTAACCAGACAGGCCAAGATCGATTTTCTATAAGGGTTCTTAGACACCAGGGAATGACGGGGAGGTACCGTGCTGTGAAAAGGCTCTCTCTACCCTCAGAGGCTCCATTTTTAACTCTGAAGGACCCACTGTCGAATTTGTGGTTTGGTTTTAATTAACAGCCATCGTGGCTGTCAGTGATAAAAAAACTGTCTTGTCTGGCAGGATGGAGGGGAAGAAAAGGTGTCGTATTCTGTGAGATCACTAGGAGGAGCTGTTAAGTCACAGCAAAGTCACGGGGAACCGAAAAACGACAGGGGGGGGGGGGGGGGGCACCACACGGATCCGCAGACAATGATAACGGCTTACATAACACCCCCAGGGGCAACACGTACTTCCATGCAAGCGACCTCCCCCCAGCAACAGGAGTTTGGTGAAAGCTTTTCACTTTGTATACTTCTGGGTAGCCAAGCCTTATTTTTTTTTTTGTTAATTATTTTTGCCAGTCTGGTAAGAGCCAAGAGAAAGTCTGCTGGATCCCCTCATTAGCCGACCGCAAAATCAGAGAGGGCCATGTTCGGCAGAAGATGCCCATCCCAAGGCGCGACGGAGAATCAGCTGGCACCCCACCGCGCGTGGCCTCCTGCCTCAGGCTGGCTGCCAGAGCGGCAGGGAATCCTCTGCCTATTAGCTGCGACACACTAACCAGTACAGTGCTGAGTGCGGTGATGGCAGCAAGAGCAAATGTAGCACCCCCCCACCCCCCTGGGTCATTAAGTGGTGAGGACGGAAGAGAGGAGAGAAGAATACTTCAGATTGGCTGACTCTGGATCCCAAGCCACAGAGAGTTGAGCTATGGTAGCACTAGCACCCCCTGCAGGGTGGGGTGGAAATGGCAACAGAATACAGTTAGCCCTTTCCATTGATTTATGCCTGCCGAGGCATGGAAGGGGGAGGGAGCTTGCTGGCCTCAGCTCTGTCTTGCATTTTGGGTAACAGAGGCAGTGAGGCTGTGATTTTGTCACAATGCTATAGGGGCAGATAAAGAGTCATCTGGTGACACAGTCGTAGTGGTTTCCTGTATTTACAGAAAAAGTGAGTGCTCTTGAAGCTCAGAATTACTTTTATTTTCAAGTATTTTTCACCATCCAGTAGAGCCATATTTTGGCTTTTGTGGTTTCAAACACTTCCTCTCATCTGTCTGGCGTGCTTTGAGCTAAAAGCTACCGTTTTAATCATGATCCATAGTCCTGTGGCACAGTGGTTCCTAACAAAATCCTTCCGAATGGCTTGTTGCTCTCTCAGTTTTCCTTACCAGTTAAAAAAAAAAAGTTTACCTTGCTGCTGCTTAAATCGATGAAATACCAGGATGCTCGAGGCCTTCTCCACACCCAAGCTGAGGTGCTCCACGGGCCGCTTGCCATATTTATGGACCTTGAAGACATCATTTCTCAGGCTGGTGCCATAGATGTAGTCCTCGAAGATGTCAATCTTATAAGGCTGGGCTATACCTGAGAAGGAGAAGATGAACTTTGGAAGGTGGACACATGAAGGATTTTGCAGGATGTCATTTCACCATTAATAATAGGCACAGACCAAACTTCACAAACCTCAAATTTTACATGTCAAATTTTCTTCTCATACCATACAAGACACCTCAAAGCAAAAAACAAATAAGCTGAAATATACTAGTAATACGTACTAAAGAGCATATTAAATAAATGAAGATTAAGTGTGACTTTACCTCTACCTCTACCTTTACATAGGAATATGTAGCTTTTTTGTGTTGCACTTCCATAAACTCTATGTATCAAATATTTACGCAAGCTGGTTTTATGCAAGTCAAGATCTGGCTTTAAGCAGCTTAACACAATTATTAGAATCAGCTCCCACCCACAATCAAGCAAGGGGGTCTTCTGCAGAGACACCCATGTGGCACCTGCCCGCTTACCGTGACGTCCACCAATGGCCAGCAGGGCGTCAGATCCGTCAAAGCGCACGCTACCGATGATGGACAGCTCTGCGTCAGCCCAGTACAGCCGCTGGTTGAAGTAATCGATGGCCAGACCTGTGGGAAGGCTCAGTGCACTTATTTCCCCAAAAAGCGTGCGTGTGGAAAAAAAGAAATTGAGAAAAAAAAAACGGAAAATCGATGGCTTTATTTTCTTGTTCCCGGCTGAGGTGGGCCTGAGTGAGCTGTGAGATCACGTTCCTCCAGCCCCAAAGAAAATGGCTCAGCACTTCAAACGTTTGGTGCCAGGAAGGGCTACGGCAGAACAGAACCCCCAACCGCTGCATTCTGCTAACATCTCCGGCTGAGCATCGCCTGGGGTCACCCTCTTTCTCTCTCATCCCCGCCCTCCCACGTAACGTGGCCCAGTAGCGTTATCAGAGGAAGCCTTCCAATCGCTGTGAGGGCAACGTCGATCTGGGGTTCGCGATCAGGGCACATCATTAAGAAAGGCTCTGTTTTAGTAAATAACCATAAATCCAACATGAGCCCATGATAATTAAACCTGTTTGCTTTCTACTGATCACATTTGTGATCGCTAAGGCTGCGTAATCCTCCTGCAAATAAGCAGGCGAGGGGCGGCAGAGTGCCTTAAAGGGAGATCTATAGTCTGAGTGCGTCTGGCCTCCCAGAGGGTGAAAGCCCTCATGTCTCCGTTAGATGAGTCAATGCTTCTAATGAAAGTGTCCTCAATTATTTGGGTGGCGGCCAATTGGAGGGCCAAAACCCAGGAAAGGGATGAATGGCAACAAGGCCAAATGCCAAGGGTCCAGGGTCTCTTGGTTGGCCAATGAAGGAGCAGAATTGTCTCCTTCCTGCCCTGCTTACCTGTGGGCCTTCTCAAGTTCTTCTCCAACAGGACCCGCCGCTTGGATCCATCCATGGCAGCCTCCTCAATGTGCGAGTGGTCGCCGATCACCGTCCAGTACATCATCCTGCGTGGTTTGGAGATGGACGTCATGCTGGAGCTCTTATACCGCCACCACTGCTATTCTCCGGAAATCTCTGTGGCTAAATTCTCAATTGCTCATCCACCTTCCCACGGTTTTAAACAAGTCATTCTTCCGCATTATTAGTTACACTAATTAGGCCTTGAGGATGCCAGAACTTGCTGTTTTCAGGGAGATAAGCGTCATCCTGCTTGCAAGAGACAGGCTACAGAGGTGGGAATCATCACCAGCTAATTGTGAGCAGTTCAGACGAGCTCTGGAACGTCCTCCTGTCAAGTGACACTGATACATTACAGTTTACCTCTTGGTGCAGACCAGGCTGCCAGGGCTTACTTCTTTGGAAAGCTCTAGAAGCACAACATGCTAGTCTTTAGTATGGTTCCTAGCTATGGTCTTGTTTTAAATAAACTTACATTTCTTCTAAACTTAAATTTCATTCAATTCTGTATAACTTTTATACTCTTATTAACTTTATAAGCTTATTTGCACACACGCTAAAAAGTCTGTATCCCACATCTGGCTCTCAATTCTACTTATACTGTATGTCTACAGGTTTTATTACTTGGCCATTTTTATTTCAACCTCTATTGTACTTTGATTACATTTTTTGTACTTTAGTCTTGATGGTACGTTTAATTGTATATCTCATGTTACCACGTGCACCAAAACAAATTACTTTTCGTACTTGGTGAATAAAAGGATTCTGATTCTAGAGGGACGTTTCACTGCAATAATTCAGGGCATGTACCTGAATTCAGGTTAAATATCTGAGCTCCACGTCAAGGCTACTGCAGCAGGAGAGTCCCTCATGGGATTTCACATGCAATGTTTTGAGGTATAAGTCTGTTACCTCCATCACCACGTGCCACCAGTCCATTCCCAAACATGCCACTGTAGTGTACTGCCTGTGTTTCCCCACTATGCAGCTTAACCAACTAGTTACTGAATGGCTGCACGGCTGAGGACCCCGTCTCTCCTTCCCGAGAGAAGGAGAGCGTCATTCCTTACCCTCGGACGGAATTGACAGCGATGGCGTAGGGTTCCCCAGCGATATCCGTTATTAGACGGGTGCAGTTGGGCCCATTGAGCTGGCCCACGTTAATTGAGTATCTAAGCCTCGTCCAGTGGGCTGTGTAGTAGCTGAACCAGTGCATCCTCGAGTGGTCCGTCCAGTAAATATTACCCGTCACCCAGTCCGCCGAGACGTCCCTCGGCCTTCGGAAGTCCGGGCACTGCAGGAGTCCATCAAATACCAGAGCATTTGGATGTGCAGCATTACACCAAAAAATGCACACGCACACTCACCCACACGCGCACACAGAATTGTACAGCATACTTACAACAATACTAACAACCATAGTACCCTACCTAGCAAGCAAACGCATTAACATACACCTCCTTCCCCCCACCCAACCCCAGAGGTGGAAAAGTATTGTTTGTAAGGATTGTGAATGCCCTCCCCCAGATCAAAGATTGTGATAAGGTCCTTCCCATGGTGTGTGTTTTTTTTTTAAATGACTCACCCGGGTATTGTCATTGATGTGTGGCCATCCAGTCTAACGGAATCAATTTCATGGATTTCATGTCTAAAGTAATTCCAACATGACCCTTCAAACAACCCACCTTCTTCATTTTCCCTTCTGCAGGGGCATGATGTATCCCAGGGGTGGAGTTTTCACCCTCCCTGTCTTATCAATTGTGACAATTTACCTTAAGAGTTAAGGGTGCTCGAATAAGAACAAGATCATTTAGTATGAATCTAGAACTCCTTTAACTCCTTTAACTCCTTTAACAGCCAAAGCTACACTAGGTAAGGTCAATCCATTCCAAGTTGTGCAAACATTACTAAGAATGGAAAAATGCTTTTGTGAGCCTCCAGGTATCTTCACAGAAGTTCAGGATGGCGATGAAGTAAGACAGAGGAACACCTGGATTATTATAATTGGCTAGGTTAACCATATGTAGCTAAACATGTTCGAAAAGTAAATAAGCCAGGAAAAAAAACACATTCAGACTAATCAAAAGGCGATTTAGGACTTCTCTGACCAATTTATCCACAAGCGTGGTCTCAGCTGATAAAAAGAAACTGTGTTTCTTATACCGCGTCTTTCACATTGAAGGGTATCAACGCGTAAAGAAAGCATCAGGGAGGGTTCTGTTCATGTAATAAGGGCTGAATGGGTGAAAGCAGCCTCACTGGGTAAGTGTGAAACACTTCTTCAGGGGTCATTTCCCCGTGGGCCGGAAGGTATGAGAAAGAGAACTTTACACACCCAAGTTCTGCGGTAACTTAAGAGCACCGATCGTGCGCAAATGACAACTGAGTTGCCAGTCATTCCAATGGTGTTTTTAATTAAAACAGAGAAAGAGGGCATGCAGAATGACTTATACTTTACAAATAAGCTGAGCGAGACTTAAGTAAGAGATGTACTGTTACTTTCCACAGAACAGGTAGGATCTTACGGATACTTACTATAATCCCGCTATTTGATTTAGACTGACTTCTGACTAGGATGTCTTTGTAAAAAATTCCACCCGGATTAAACTGGGTAGCCCAGACAAACTTGTTTCCTTGAAACAGAGCATCCATCCCAATTATCCGGGCATTGTCCTCGGTGCGTGCTAGTTGTCCGTGGCTCTGGTTAAACGGATACACAAAACCTCGGATTTCAGTGTCATTAGCTACGTAGAGCACGTGATCTTCTGGTCCTGCCCGTTGAGTCATTAAATATGCAAAAAAAAACGAAAGTTTGTCTAAATTCCATTTCCGAATCGACACGACAGTTTTCCAGCTATACACAAGACAATATCAGCTCATAGCAATTTAATGTTAAGATAATGATATGATGCATACATATATAGTATATAAATATTAACTTTAATTACATAAATACAATATAGAGAAATGTAACACATTCTAATAAAAAATCTATAACAAAAGCAATAAAAAAGCAACATTTGAACATGCATGAATGATAGCCATACTGAACTGATCCATATTTTGTGTCATAGGATGATTAACCTTTGATGGAATTTAGGGTAAAGGTACAACATGATCTATGCACAGCATTTACTGATCTGTACCCTTTTGAGCAGTACAGCTTTGTAGCTTACATTTACTTTGAGTAGATACCTTGAGCTGATTAGCTAGCAGAAAAAAATGCATGAGGATTGACTTTTACCTTTTGCTCGACACTCTCCATCAATGTCTTTGAAATTGGGGTCACACATACACCTGAAGGAGCCTTTGGTATTGGTGCAGTGGTGTGAGCATGTTCCAAAGTGAAGGCACTCATTGACTTCTGGCGGGGGGGAGGAAAGGAGTCAGCATTTCAGCCCTCAAAGCCTTCAAAAGGTGCATTACTTACTGAGCAGGGGGGGTGGGGGGGTCGATGTGCCTGTACTGTCCATTAGAGAGCTGCAAACTCTCCCCCGGCAGCAGCAGCGATTACTAACACTCTAAAGCTAATAGGACCCTCGAGTTTGTGCAGATTGGCCAGATGCAGACATTAAGGCTGTGATGCTTTCTCTGATATAATGAGGCTGCCCCTTCACTTTGACTGTAGCCCCTAGTGATGTTTACTCCCCACTTTCTTTAAAAACAAAAAAGTCAGAAACGTCACACGTTATCGTCTCTCACTGAGGAGCCACTCCACCTGCTCTGCCCTCACCCCCAGAGTCAACCTGAGAAGTTGAGGTTTTCATAGACTGACTAAACTAAATTTACAAATTGCCTAAAAGCAGACGGAGTGCGCTTGTGAACCTAACAACAGACCAATAATTACAGCTATTGTTATCTGGCTGCAAATGAGTTGCAAGGAGCAAGGTCCTAATTAAACTTCTTAAGAAGTAATAGTGCCAAATTAAGTGGAGGCCACACTGCATTAAGAGACAAGCTCTGGATGTTTAATAAGACATGAAGAAAATGTGTTCACGGCCATGTGTGTGCTACACAAAAATATTAAGTAATTTACTATCACCATAAAATATCCTAGCACACAAACAACTTTATACCTTATCGTAAAAATGCTTCAAGAACTGCGCAAGAAGGTCAAGGGGATACAAAAATTCTCAGAAGGTCTGAGCAGAGGTCTGAAACTCAGAACAGACGTGCAAAAGAACGGTTTAACCAAATAATAGACTCTTAAGGGAAAAAAAAACAGAGATGGAGGGATGGTGCGGTTTATCTATCTATCTATCTATCTATTCATTGTTTTAAGGCATGCAAGGGCAAGGCAGTGTAAAGCTTGAAATAAAAACTCAGACACTCTCAGGCAACACAAAGAGCTGCTGTGCTACACACCTACTCACACACTAGCCGCCTGCTTCCTCCCGGCTGACCCTGTGTTAAGCCTCGTAGTGGAACCGGGGCCAGCTGCGTGCTTGGTGGCCTCTGGCTCACGACCAAGCGGCACAGCCGCATGGATGATCTGCTTAACGCAATCCCTCGCTGACTCACACACCTTTCATCTGCTACCGTATGGATTACTCCACCTTTCCAGGCTCACAACGAAAGCTCACATATTGTAATGAAATGCTCCAACTATGTCTCACACAGTACGATTCACACATCTCCTCGAAAAATGAAGCAGAGAACGATGCGGAGCACATGTCGGCGAGGATGATGGGCGAACGGGCCTAAACGCAGATGCGATTCGATTTTCACACTCTAATCCAGGCTGTGCTGCGCTGTCGTGTGTTATCTCCCCTCCCATCTTAACACTGGCTTTCTGGGAACAGCTGACTGTCAGTGGCCAGGGATGGAGGCAGGGAAAGGGCATTTGTAAACCCCGTGATAAAATGCTCAACATCTTTATAAGGGCTGCTGGAGCTGCTCTGAATGGGAGAGAGAGAGGGAAAGAATGGAGGTGGAGAGACAGAGAGAGAGCAAGCAAGCAGTGGCAGATATATGAAAGTGGGATATGGATGAGGCTCACGAAGACAGAGAGAGAGCCCAGGCAGTTATATGACGGGGCCTACCTTTACACTGTCTGAATGAGAAACAGAGGGAGAGTGAGCAGCAAACGCAGTATGAAAGCGGGATGTGGATGGGGCCACCCCTGACACAGAAAGAGCCTAACTTCACACTGTCTGCTCTGCCAGAATACTGAGAGAGGGCCTACCTTCACACAGTTTGCTCTGCCAGAATACTGAGAGAGGGCCTACCTTCACACTGTCTGCTCTGCCAGAATACTGAGAGAGGGCCTACCTT
>JAODKN010000001.1:49394108-49405880 GCA_026774425.1 Petrocephalus zakoni | reverse complement strand
ATGGGGGGTTACTGGCTAGGAGGCTGTATCATTACCAAACACACCAAAACAGGATGTATTAGGGTGGGGTATGGGGGTTACTGGCTAGGAGGCTGTATCATTACCAAACACACCAAAACAGGATGTATTAGGGTGGGGTATGGGGGGTTACTGGCTAGGAGGCTGTATCAATACCAAACACACCAAAACAGGAGGCATTAGGGTGGGGCACGTCAGAAGCCCTTTTTTCACCAAAAAACAAACACAAAATAGGCAAGACCACAGCCCATTAATTACCATCGGGTTGGCGGTACGGGTGGTACACCTTCACGTCACTTATGACATGCCAGGAGCTAAGAAGTTCCACCTGTCCAACCCCTAACGTCTTGTGGGCACGGCTGAGGGACCTGGACTTCCCGTCCGTCCAGTAGATGTAGTCTTCAAAGAGTGTGAGCCCCATGACCCCGTGGACATCCAGGAGAGGCACTGGGGGTGGAAAGAGGCATTAAGCGAGGTGCCTTGTGGGGCTTTCAATAAATAAGAATCATGGTAAAAGGCTCGCAGAAGGAAGTACATTTTCATTATTGTATGGAAGACCCATGCAGTCATCTTGAAAGCACAGGGTCAGGGGAGAGATGCAAGATGAATCAAGTAAATGCTCGACTTGGAATTTTGATTTGTTTCCGATTCAGCTAAAAGGCTGATGGTGATTTGTCCTTATGAAACAGAAAGGTCTGGTTTGTTAAAAAGCATCAAGAATGGATACAGAAATCCTACTGCATTTAACTCACTGAATAGCTTGACCAAGAAAAGACAGATTGGGTCAATTCGCATCACTTCTAATTAAAGGCTTGTTTTAAAGCAAAGTGGTTGCTGTGTGTGTGCAAAACCGCGCTTCAGGTTTTCCAAGAAAGCTATTTTTCTTCATAGCACACTTTAATTATGACAATTAGTTTAAAAGTCACGTTTCCCCCCCACATTTGAAAGAGCAGCCTTGGCTTAAGTGCTTTAAAAATAATAATAACCTTCAGGCTTCAACAGATTTTTTAGATAAGCTGACTTCACATGCTTAACTGATGTACAGGATCAGTCATTTTTGCCTGTCATCTATTAACCAAAATGAAGTCATGAAAATGCAAAATGCACAAATGGGAAGCAGCCCAAGCCGCAAAGGTAAGAGCTGGGCCGCCTGCCTCCTAATCGCCGTGACCTTAATGCGAGGAGGGGAAAATGATATCAGGGGGTTACAAACACACTATAGGATGATGAATAAACTCATGCAGAAAGAGGCTCCACAGATGGACTGCTGTTCCAAAAGGAGCAGCTCTGAGGACCCAGTGGGGGTCAAGATTGAAATGAACACCTAAGCTCTCAAATCTTATTATGCATTGCAGTTCTGTTACCATATTTGCACTGGCTGCCAGTAAATTCTAGAACAGATTTTTAAGGTTCTTTTAATTGGTTTTAAAGCTCGTAATGGTTTAGCACCTGGGTCTACTGCAGTAATCTGCAGTTTATTGTCTGAATATTGGCCATACTTCGGCAGATGAGACCAATTAAGGCAATGTAAACTGGCCAAGGATGACAGGAATGGTTTACAGTGTGCGCTTCAGTAAGTTAGTAAGGTCTGTGCTTGGGATGTGCGTCTCCATCACTGAGGCCAATGCCATACACATCTAAAAGCATTTACAACAATCTGATACATTAAAGATTCATATAAAGCAACTATTAATGTGACACCCCTTTTGCAATGCAGTGTGACTCAACATGATTCGATTCAACACAATGCAATGCAACCTGGTACAATGTGGTGCGAAAGAATATGATACTATGCAACTCAGCTTGGTTCAGACAGTTTGAGTTTATTTCTTTGGTTCTTCTCAAGCAGCCAGCAAATAATCTTTAAATAATAATGGCATAGAGGCTCTGCTAAGAATTATTAGGGGTGGGACTCGATAAAAAAAAAAAATCTAATTAATTTGAGGCTTTGTAATTAATTAATCTTGATTAATCGCATTTAATCGCACAAGAAAATTTTCCCCAAAGCGCAAATGTTTTTTTTAATTTAAAAGGGTTTTACTGGGCGACAGAATCAAATACCGGTAATTGACATGGACATGAATATTGTAAACTCAAGCTCTTTTAGTTTCTGAAAAAAAATGCATTTAAACTGCATGTCAATTCAAAACAGAGAAACAAAAATAATATCCCTGATTAAAATTGGGAAGACTTAAAAATAAAGTGCTATTTTAAGTACTTTAAGTACATTTTCAGAATGGTATTGTCTTTAAATAATAATAATAAAAATTTCAACATAGAGTGCAGATTTTCTTCTTAAAAAATAAGGCAGAAACATAAAAGGTAATTTGACCAGCTTTACCTTTAAACTGAGTAACCTTAACCAAAATTATTTTGTACATTAGGCTAAAACAGTGTGATCATTGAACAAAAAATAACAAACCTATTGGACACCTCCATGCTTTCTAATTTTGATCCTGAAGCCAGTCATTTCATCAAGTTTGGGCTGCCGACACCTTTTGGTGGGCCTGGAACTCTGCTAGCGCTAACAGCTCCCACGGTGTCTGTGCTCGCTGCAACATGCTTTACATTTCGATGGCACCGTAAGGTTGTATGCAAACTCATTTTGCACAGTTTACACAAACCCACGCTTTTATCAAGGCTTCTGTCGGGTAGTCTTTTGAAATGAAATTTCTCTCCGATCAGTCCTAACAACGCGATTTCTTCCGATTCATCCATTTTTGTAGCTCTGATGTGTGCATCAAAGTAATCGGTGTACCAGGAAATCGTGCATTGACAAAAGTTCCCCTTTGCTTGGAATGCAAAGTGAGATTAAATGCGTTATTTTTCTTTTTTTTAACGCATTATTTTTTTTTCAAATTAATTAATTGCAACTAACCCGTTAAATTCCCACCCCTAATAATTATATATTAATAAATCCGATTTTACTGATGCACTGAAGATATAAAAAAACAATGCATCCCAAATTGTATGCAATGCACACTTTAAAATGGGGGCAATCGCATCATAAACTTTAATGTCAATGTAGCAATGAGAATCGGTGAATCTTATCATGTCTAGTCTGTGCCCGTGTCCAGAAGGTTGTGGGTTCAAACACTGTGGTAATCCTATCAGCAATGGGCCCTTGAGTAAGGTTCTTAGCACTAAGGGATGGACCATGCTAAATGAATGTTAGCAGCAGTGAGGATCTCCGAGTTCTGGACACGAGGGCTTCTGAGTATCACTCACCGTCGAGTATTTGTTACGCATATTTTTTGGAGACCCTGTTAATGTGGCTACCTGGGGGAGGTGGGGGGGGGTGTGAGGGCTCCACATTCACCTTTGCACCGCCGAGAGCCATCCAGGTTTGCGAGCCAGATGTGATTGTCGTCGGCCCAATAAAGCCTTTTGTTGACATAATCGACGGTCAGGGCCGTGGGCCGGTGGATCTGGGTGCTGACGATCACTGTGGGATGGCTGCCATCCATGCCGCTGCGGCCCACGTGCGGGTACTCGCAGCAGTCAGCCCAAAAGATGTACCTATGAACAGTCAGGAGAAACAATAGTGTAGCTGTAGACTTCATACTCATTGTGTACGTTTTATTTTATTTGTGTACATCTTATATTTTCACACAAAAACAACATGACAAGCTAAATGTATATGCAAGTTCATAACCCATAGTGGAGGTAGTGTTGTTCACAGACACAATATATTCTTCATAACTGTGGTAGAGCTGATCTAATGGGATGGTATTAAAAAAAATGAATCCAACTTCTGTGAGCGCCCCCTGCTGATCAACACATGATAGGTACCTACCCCATCTGGGGGTCCAGGCAAAGTCCTGTGGGTCCCTTGAGGCCCGAGCTGATGAGGACAGTGGGGTAGAGGCCGTTGACCTTGGACACCTCCAGGACCCTCTTCTCCACATCGTACCAGTATAGGTTCTTCCCGATCCAGTCCACTGCCAGGGTGCTGGGAACTGCCGTCCGATGGACTATCTGGGGGGGGAATAAACACTGAGACAGTGAAGCTCTCCAGCCCATGGCGAGCCACACGTACAATATTCCCCAGAAATACCCATCGACGTGCTGCTTCCTGAGCAAGCTCAGCTCATAGCAAAAATCTGTCAATGTTAATTCCACAGAAAATCAGTTCAGTTTTTAGCACCATGCGTTTTGAGATGGAAGGCAAAGCATAACCAGAAAATATAGACTGCTGTTCCCCCCAATGCAAAACTCAGTAATTAATATTATGGGTGACTGATCGTCCGGAGCTCACATCAGACTGGAAAGAGTCACCAAGAAAACAAAAATGGGAGATGTCAGACAGACACCATATGATTCTGGCTAAATCACATTTAAACTGCCAGTTCAGAAAGAAGATTTGTCATCACAGAAAACACCCTCAAATTACCCGAGCTGCAAAGCCACCATCAATTAAAGACCTGCATCGTGTACAGTAATTAACAGCATCCAATCAATTCAGTGCGCTTACTAAGAGCTGTTTTTACTCAAACTGAAACAGAGATTCATTAATTCCTCACATGTCCAGCACCCCCCCACCGCAAACAGATGATAACCAGTTTGGAGAAAATCTGCCACATAAGCCTGTCCCTGCTAAACGGCAATTCAAGCAGACTTAAAAAGACACTGCACGCAATCTGCTCGTGCGAGTAACGTCACACTCTGACACTTTGCAAATGATCGTTTAATGGCAGCAGAAGCACCAAAGCCGTCGCACGGCACGGCAAGACGGGTGCTCTGCCTACAGGCGATAATTAAAAAGCAGAAACACCTCTCCAAACTCATGAAATGTGATATCTCACACAGTTCTGCCACATCAAAGCAAGAAAAAGGAAGGTAAACTGGCAAGGAGGCAGCCAGGCACTCAACAGAGAGCCAGGGATGCCTCCCTGCATCGATTCAAAAATCACCTTACCAAAACAATGGTTAAGCTGATGCAGAAAGTCAACATTGGAACACCTCAAGGTAAACAATCTGACAAATATGGATTTCTCGAATAATTGATCAGGCAACTTTATATGTGTGTTAATATATATGAAAAAGCCATATGACTTCCTTGCTTTTTCCCTTGTTACTCTTGTAAATTTTTGTTTGCAGAATCATGCTTTGGACACACTCACCCACCTGGGACACCCACAAGTAAGGAATCACAGGCACAGTTCAGGGAAACGTGTTTGAGGTTTCTGGGATTTGTGGTACCAAATGTGCAAAGGTCGATCTAGGCTACACGTTTAGAAAGGTTACGGTTCTGCAAGAGACTTAACTGATCTTGAAGATTGTACTCGGCCTTCATACTGCTTGTGCTGAGTTATACAGCATGCTATACCCTCTACATTCTCCTGGCATTAATGATCCATGGATCAGTTATAGAAAAAAAAGGATTTCTTAAAATCCACCAAATGCTAACTTATCTCAGAAAAGTGTGTAAATACATTTTGTGGTACTAAGCATTAATGGATTGTAATAAGTTTAATCGGAACATCTACTGTCTAGGAGTCACGGACTGCATGCACATTCATTCGGAATTAGCTCAGAAAGGATGGCTGTCTGGGGACCAGGGCTGAGGCAGCAATTCTGACTCGGCTCCTTCCCTCCTTTGCTGCAGTCACTCTGGTGAAGACCCACTCGGCTGACATCGCCTTTGTTACAGGAATCATTAAATAATTGAAAGGGCAGAAAATCATATTAATTTTAAAACAATCTTGCTGATGCCGTGCAGACTTACTAAATCAAAGGGAAATCTTGGGTTTGATGGAGTGTAATGAGTCATTATCCGCTTAAAGTAGAGATAACGACACCAGGGGACGTAAGTCCCTGGGCATCGATCATGTGATCACAGAAGGGCCAGTTGCAAGCCGGATTCCCTTTGTCCTGCCCCCTCCTTAGGATTCCAGAGGCACGGTTCTCCCAATAAACACCCGCGGGCTGGATGCCCCATCATTTGGGTCAGTGCACAGCATAAGGTTACATGAACAGAATCAGTGTGAAGCGTGCACATTTACAATATTCTGCCCCCAAGTTGCATTAGAAATATATAAACCCTGAAATGAGAGTTGCGGATTTATATACCATGCTGGAGCGTCCTCAGATGCTCACTTTACCTAAAGTGCCCCTAAAGACGATAAAGGAACCCTGTCATAAAGTTAAACCATCTGCCGAAATGTAAAGGGTCCATTTCTGAGGAGGCTCCTCAATGACCATCCAAAAAGGGGTCCAACCATCCCTAAGGACCAGGGGGACCGAGGGGGAACATACATTAAGCCACCGGCAGCCTCATACCTTGAGGTCACTCCCGTTCAGGCGTATCCTGTTTATCCGCCGCCCGCTGGGTCTGCTGGAATCGATCCAGTATATGAACTCCTTCCTGCAGTCGAAGTCGGCCGCCATGATGTTGTTGAGGCCCTGTGAAGAGCAGGAAGGTGATGCCGCACACTGGCTGGGTATCTCCCGGCCGGTAATGCCGGCTACGTCTAACAGCAAGGAGTGACATGCTGCACTTTAAACCTGCCCAGGTGAGGGGCCGGGGATTTCACCATGCCAGAGATCACAGACGTGCCTGTCATGCTGGAACCACTCCTCCTGGCATTTTTCAGTATTTGTATACCATGCATTTACCCAGCGACATGTTATTAATAAAGATTAACAATGTTGATCCGGTTAAGCCGTTATCTCTGAGCCATTTCTGTAGGTTTCCTCGCTTGACTCTCTGAACGTGCCCGTGACTGCAGCACAACCTCCTCCAGCTGGCACGTAAAGCCGAGTCCCCTAAAGGGCATTGGGAGGCTCTGGCAGCAAGTGGGTGGTGCCCGACTTCCTGGATGGCAGCCAGATTAACGATAGTTGGTACAACTATGCATTGTAACAAAGTCTTGAAATCTCTCTTCATCAGCAACACTCACAAAGACATCCGCATTCCTCCCCGTAAATCAGGTGCCATTTTACACTTAATATCCCTGACTAGATAACGTTACATTTAAAGTGTCTGCAGAGAATGGGCTTAGTGCAGTGGCTGCATCTAAATGCCTCACTGGTGATGTATGGAGGGGGCACAGAACTTTATGGCTTCAATTAGCAGCTTTTCGTCGCACGTCAGCTGGCTGTGGTGTTTAACCTCGTTACCGTGGGAACGTCATAAAGGCCGTGAGATGTGGCTCTGCTCCTACCCGGTAATCGACTGGGCGGGATTCCCTGGGCCAAAATGATGTCGCACGAGGGGCCTCAAACACAATACACATTTTTTATGTTTACATTTGTACAGTCAACAGTCAGGCCCATTGTAAGACCCAAATGTCACTGCGCATTCAAGGCCAGGAACCGTGAGGTGGACCACAGGGGGTCCGTGAGGACTGTGATCTAAATCTGTCGACTGATTACTCATCACAACGAATGAAAAGGCAATACAGATAAGCATTGTCACACTCGAGTAATCGTGAATTAATTACTATTCTGATGGACTGGCAAATTCCACACATTGTCAGGGTGACAGATTTCACTTGGCTGCTGATTTTTCTTCATTTATAGTGAATTAACCCACGCAGCACACTGTTTATCAGACATAAGACTGACAGTGAGAAGATGCTGCACTCCTTTTCGTTCATCTATTAAGTAATTTCTGGAGTAGGTGCCACCTTAAGCATCCGGGAAAACCTGTCACGGTGATAGCTTTTAATGAGCCGTTTTCTGTCCCTGCGTCACTCGTAGAAGCGGAAGGGGGGGTCAATTCAAGCTTCACACGAGCAATCGATAATATCGTATCACGGTCCTCTTATCGCCTAAATGGGCCGCCGACATAGCGATGTTACACGAGCAATCGATAATATCGTATCACGGTCCTCTTATCGCCTAAATGGGCCGCCGACATAGCGATGTTACACGAGCAATCGATAATATCGTATCACGGTCCTCTTATCGCCTAAATGGGCCGCCGACATAGCGATGCTACACGAGCAATCGATAATATCGTATCACGGTCCTCTTATCGCCTAAATGGGCCGTCGACATAGCGATGCTACAGCGGGCCGGTGCCATGCTCGTCAGACCCCGGCCGCCGTACCTGCTTCAGTAGCGTGTAGTTGGAGCCGTCGATGCTCATCTTGCGGATCTCATGGTGGTCAGCCAGGATGAGGAAAGGCTCCTCGCCTGCGAAGGGACACAAACAAAAGACCCACACTGGCAGGTCTCTACATGGAACATGGCTTCAGCCGTTGGTGGTCTGACCTCACAGGCATTTCAAAGGGAAAGGCTAAAGGGCCTTTTCAATTGGGCTCAATGTAGTCCAGCAGTTACCCATAACCCACTGCTCCTACGAGTCCCCAAACCCTGCGAAAAGTCCCTCACCAACCAGCAAACAGCTTTTCTCATAGAAACCCTGAACTGTCGATAGCTGCACCCCAGGATTGTCACCGTAAAACAAAAACAGTCACAGCCAGCACTCACAGGCCTGAGATAATTACTTGGCAGCTCCAATTAGTCCCACAGAAACCAATCAGCAGGAAGGTACGTGACAGCGAGGGGGGTGGTGGGGGGTGGGGGTGATTCAGGTGATGGGTGTGTGGCGGGAATACCTGAAAGGGACCTGCAGCTGTCCGGGCTGTGGGCCGGCACCCCGTAGCCATCCACACAGGAACACCGGTACGAGCCGTAGGTGTTGACGCAGGTCTGGCTGCACGGGAGCAAGGAGGAGCACTCATCCACGTCCATGCAGGTCCTGCCGTCCTCCTTCAGCTGAAAGCCTGGCCAGCATTTGCACTAAATGCACAGGAACAGAGATAGGATGAGTTCCCTAGGGACTGGGAAGCCTGGAAGAGGCGTTTTCTTGAGAGACCAGTCTGAATCCAGCCTGCTGCCACATGTTTGCCTTCTCTCAGTTCGCTGGAGCTGATTGCAGAAGAGCTCTTTGTGTTTCTAGCTACATGCAGCAGCAGCATGAATTAAGCAAATCAGAATTGATTCAAAAGGGTCAGTATAATAAGCTGAAGCTTTAACCTACACCTATTTCGCTCAAGATGTATGTACGCATAAGTATGTGTGTGCATGTATGTGATTGAAAAAAGTTTAAATTCAATTCAGTTAAACTCAGACAAATCAGAAATCCCCGCATAGTGCAAATGACATTTAGAACAATTACCCAACAGTCACAGCTCTCTGCCAAACCTTCCTGAAAATAACCCCACAACCTTAATATGTAATGCATTTTGTCAGCAGCAAGGGACTAGAAAAAGCATAAGAATGATTCTGCAGAGGACTGGATCCTGTCTGTCCTAGTGTCGCATCCTTTACATGGTCTATATGCTACGATAACACTTTCATTAGCAGCCTCATCCTCACCTTGCAGTCAGGACTCCCTCAATGTCAACTTTTAACTCTTGACCTTTAACCCTTAACCCAACACTGGGATGCTCACTTCAACAGCTTAGGCATTTCTTATATCAATATCTCCCGAGACCACTGGCTCATCAACCCCCATTCACAGCACAGAGACTAGGGCCCAGATCCCCCGGGAAAGCCCCCCCGTCCGCACATGCCCCATCAGTCCGAATAAAGACACAGTGCCGTCTTTAATACTGTGACCCATCACTCTTGCTGGTGGACACAGGGCTCAGACTTGATTAATATGTTGTTTCTTCTGTACTAAAAGGGGGATATACAGCTTGGAAGCCAGAGCAGGCTAATTACAGCTGTGAATAAGCTCCATAAATACACTCTGGTAAGAAAAGCGGGGCACAGGCGTTTAGTGGCGGTAGATGTTGTCACAGCGAGGCCCACGGCAGGAGCAGACCTTGTATCCGACGGGAAGGTCCTGGCAGTCCTGCGTGCAGCCGCTGACGCGGCGGTTCAGACACTCGTTGACGTGGCAGCCGCGCTCGTCTGAGTGGTCGCCGCAGTCGTCGCGGCCATCGCAGAGCCCAGCCGCAGGAACGCAGCGGCCGTTGGCACACATGAAGAAGGAGCCGTTGCACAGGCTCTCTGGGAAGGCAAGGCGGCGGATGCGAGTCGGTGACGGACATGAGTCGGGCCCGCGGGGGAATTAACAACCCAGAAAATCACAGCCTTCCCATACAGGCGTGAAGAGGAAACACGCCAAAGGGAGACTAATAAAATCAGCAGATTAAAAGCTGAATTATTGATCTGGGAGCCCACAGTGAGAGCGAGAGGCCCGAGGCCTGTGGTCAGACCACTCCAGAGCACGGGATTGATGGCTCAGCACCCAAAGCCCGAATGTAACGGTGCTGGCTCCGGCACTCTGAAACACCTCAGTTTTATGAATGATCTGCCATGTTTTTCGGCTTGCTGTGGGTGATCAGATGGATCTTCCCCACACACTCTTGACCAATTTAGCCTTTTATTTCTAAACAGAGCACAGAATTTGCTATGAGGGCTGCCATTTCTGACAAAAATGAGAGGAATGGGGCCCCTGGTTTCACAGCTTTTGAAATGTAATAATGGGGAGAGGCACTGAGTTTGAAGGGCTGTTTGGAGATTAACCCAAACAGGTAATACAGAGCATGGTCCCCCCCATGATAAGGGCAGCTGATCCTCCTGTCCCCCAAATCCTTCCCCCCCCGGCTCCCCCATGCGCACTCTTGCCTGCGGCTGAGCACTTGGGATTCAGGGGCAGCTCATCAGAGCCATCCAGGCAGTCAGGGGCGCCGTCACACTCCCACTGCGCGCTGGGCAGGCAGCGTCCGTCTGCACAGCGGAATCCGGCATCATCGCAGGCCCGGTACTCTGCAGCACAATACGGGCACATGGGCCATCAGCTGGTATCCTCTCACCCAAATGAGGTGGCAGGTAGCCTTGGAGTTACAGTACAGGTCATGTGATCCGGTACCGGTACTGATAAAGGTTAGCAGATAGAACCGACTCTGCTGCTGTACCTCTTAAAAGGTAAATCATTTAAATGTAAAATGGTGTATGCGGCTGGGTTTATTTGGATTTTTGTTTCGCTGTCAGGTGGTGCATAAACAGAATCATTAAAAGCCAGCACGACCCTGACAGTGTGTGGGAGCGCCGTTTGGACCAGCAGACAGCATAGAGGTACAGCATCACATCGCCACCCACAGGCAGGTATTGGGCGAGCTGGTGATGACCGCATGACCGGTGGGCGACGGCAACTTGCCACATTCTGGCGACTCATCAGAACCATCACCGCAGTCATCGTCACGGTCACAGACGAATCGCTTGGGAACACAGAGCTGGTTGTGGCACAGGAAGGTGCTGTCGTCACACGTGATGTTGGGTGCTGTCGCAGGAAAGGGGATGCACTTCAATTACAGGATGGCGCTGCTCACCACTGGTGCTGTAAACCAGTGTATGCTGGGTAAGTGTTACCTACTTGCTGTCTGTCAGTTGTGTAACCATTGCGGGGGAAATAAAATTTCATTTAAAGCCCTTTGAAGAGTAATAAAGAGGTGCCTATCTTAACTGCCACCCGTGAATTAAAGCTGTCACCCATATGATAAGATAACATTTTATCAATATCCCTTTCGCGGGGTGGGGGGGGAGATGGGGTTCTTTATTAAATAAAACACAAACTTAAATAAGAAGCAAAATGCATAAATGTTAAGAATTTATAGTATTTAGATTTGGATGAACGTGAGAGCAACTGGAAGTATATATGACAAGCGAGATTGCTGTGCATGTTCTGGTGCGCGTGTCCTTACCGCAGCCAGTGTATATGACAAGCGAGATTGCTGTGCATGTTCTGGTGCGCGTGTCCTTACCGCAGCCAGTGTATATGACAAGCGAGAT
>JAODKN010000001.1:49338730-49359991 GCA_026774425.1 Petrocephalus zakoni | reverse complement strand
GAAATGAAAATCCTAGAAACGCCCCTGGGTCCACCCCTAGGATGGATGGCTTACATCTGATGGTAGGTTCTGGATCCTACTGGATCCGATTAGAGCTTGCCTTCAAAAAACCTGAGACTAAAAAAGCAGTTATTTTGTCTGATCAAACTGAACCGCGAGAGAGAAGCAAACCAAATACAGATGTAGCGGCATTATTAGGCAAATACTTGGCAGCTCTGTGTAAAATATATGAAATATCAACGTTCCCTCTCGAACTGCAGGTCTCCACACCAAATGAGCCTGAGGATAATTCATAGACGTTCCTACTGTTCCACTTTGGTAAGAAAGCAAAAAAACATTTATGTATATACTCTTTTGATAAGTGAAGGTGATTAATCGCCATTGGTGATGCACCACAGCACGCAACAACGAAATGTGTCCTCTGCATTTAGCCCATGTGACACTGTGACACAGCAGGGGGCTGCTGTGTGAGCGCCCTGGGAGCAGTGCTTGGGGACGGTACCTTGCTCAGGTTACCTCAGCGGTACTTGCGGGTCAGGGACTCGAACCGGCAATCTTTCAATTACACGGTTGCATCCCTAACCGCTACACCACCTGCCTGCCCTGTATGATATACACCGAGCTCAGCGAGGCAAATATGGTTTAGCAAAAAGCGAGGGATTAAAAATGCTCTTACTCTCTACAATGATGCGCCGGTCCGTCCAGTCGTCACTGATGATCTGAATGTTCCCAAAGTGCACGTCACTGAAGAAGATGCGATTTGTTCCCAGTGTCTTTTGCCGGTGGTCAAAGGCCAGGGCAATAATGTTCTTGAAGTAGGCAGGGTTCTCATAGGCCACAACAGGCTGGTTGAGGTTACCCTCATCCGTGAGGTGGATGCTCTTTAGGATGGTGCGCTCCGAATACAGAAGATAGCCATCGTACCTGCGGCAGGACACATCATCCTCTGCCAGGTAGCCATGAGCACATGCACAGATCTTCCGTCCATTGCCAAGGTAGTAGCAGAGCTGCTGGCAGCCACCATTTCTCCTGGCACAGGGGTTTGTGCCTAAAGGAGAGGACATTTTCATTAACCTCTTGTAGAGCATCAAGCAGGTGCTGTGTAAAGCGGAAGACGTGTGGGTTAGCATTGAGCAAGTGTTGTGTTTAAAGGGGAAGGCTGGCAACTAGCATCAAGCAGGTGTGTTTAAAGGCGAAGACGTGTGGGTAGCATCCAGTAGATGTTATGTTTAAAGGGGAAGACACGCGACTAACATCGAGAAAGTGTGTTTAAAGGGGAAGATGTGTAGCAAGCACCATGCAGCTGTTGTGTTTAAAAGGGAAGACGTGCGCTTAGCATGAAGCAGGTGTTGTGTTTAAAGAGGAAGACATGCGGCTAGCATTTAGCAGAGGTAACTCAACCTTTCTCACGGCCCCGGTTGAACACCTTCACGTCCTTCAGACCAATTCCCAGGCCACTCCTCACGGTCAAGGCTTCCGTGGCGTTGCTCTTGAAGCCCCTCCGGATGGAGCCGTTGGCATGTGCCCTGATGTAGCCCGGCAGGGAAGGAATGAGGAGGGGCGAAGAACAGGGTGTCAGACAACACAGACCCAGTGGTCCTCAAGCAACAGCAATGTAAACATCAGGAAAATGAGTAGAGGTTTGGATGGAGGATGGAGAACATGAACCTTCCTGGATATAGTGGAACGGGTGGGAGTAACTTAAAGGAGTATTTTCCCAGTATATAACAGCATCCCTAGGATTCTCAGCAGTGACCTTGCGAGGAAGCGGCTAATCCACTGAAGGCAAGGTGGCTGGTCTTCACCAAACGTTTGGGAGGACGGTAACATTTATGGAAAAATAAATTACCTGTCAGACCAGTAGATGTAAGCTCCAAAGATGGTTACGGAGAACATATCCACGCCGCTGGCTGACAGCACGATCTCACGGCTCTGCCCGTCCTCAAGGTTGATCCTTTCTATCTTGTCGGTGCGAGCGTCACACCAGTATAATTTATTTTCCTGGAATGTAATTCAAAAACAAAGATCAGCAGGAACTGATCCTGTTATGGGGACATATTTCCCACCTCGTCCACCCCAATAAACAGCCATTATGGGCCAGCAAACTGAAACTCGGTTCACAGCAGAGTGGGAGAAGACTCATAAGGATGCTGACCTCGTAGTCGATGGAGATCCCGTTGGGCCAGACGATGCCGGAGTTCACCAGCATGACTTGGTCTGACCCGTCCAGACGTGCCCTGCCGATGCACGGGGTTTGACCCCATTCTGTCCAGAACATGTACCTGTATAGACACAGGGTGACACAGCAGGGTGGCGATGGGAACGAGACGGGAATGTGGGAGCACAGCGGTGCCGGACACTCCAGGTCATCGCTGCCTCCCAGCAAAGGCAGGCAGATATGTCCAGTTGTACATTTTCGTTCATTCTGGGAGTTGGGATACGTTGAGGGAGCGTGGCTTATGTGCACCTAGGGAGGGTGATGTGACTGCAGTCTGCAGTTCTGATTGGCTTCCTGCTATTTCCCTGAATAATGTGTAAATTGCAGTGTTCTGTGCTTCCTGCCCCCGGTAAACCAGACCCTGCTTGACGTCTGACCTAAAAACTCTACGTTTTGTTCATCCACAACAACCCCTGCCCCCCCAAAGCTTTTTGTGCTTTTCTCTCCTCCCGAAAGAGCTGCTTCTTTGTTGTTATGGGTATGTCCCCAGCTCACTGCAAACTTGTCCTTACCCGTCCAATACCTGAGTCACGTGGCAGTGTTCAGAATACTCTAAAAATATATTACTTTCTCACTCAGACTTTCAAATCAATCCTGGCTGGATCACAGGACTTTACGTTTGTCATCAGCCTAGATAATGACGTGACGGGGAGTGATTCCTCGCTAGTGGGAAACCCGGGAGGCAGACGAGCCTGAAAGCGGTCAGCGCGGAAGGGCACTCAGGGCTTTGTGCGTCGTCACGTGTACCACGACACAAACACACTCCCTCATGACCTGAAGGCAACCTCTGGACACGAGGCTCCTCCCCTCTCTGCTCTGCCACATCTAACACGGCAGATCAAACGCACGTCTGCTGAGCGGCATATCGATTTCTCGCCCGCTGAAGACAGATGGTTATGAGGCGGTGCACTAAGCATACGGACCCTATTAGAACACAGATGCACGCACATCCCAGTGGCGGCAGTCACGGCATCGCCCTGCTAGCTCACCCCGCTAGCTCACCCCGCTAGCTCACCCACTCAGCAATCAGACTGATTCATCTCATTTCAGACAAACATCTGTTCATTCGGGGCAGTGGTGGCGTAGTGGTTAGAGACGTGACTGCGCAATGGAAAGGCTGCCGGTTCGAGTCCCCAAGCCGCGAGTACCACTGAAATAGCTGGCCACTGCTGTGTCACAACGTCACATGGGTTAAATGCCGAGGACACATTTCGCGGTGATATGTCAACAATGACAATTAATCACCTTCATCTCAGGCACAACAGGTGGTGTTCCACTCCGTACCTGACACACTATTCCTAGGGCATGAGTGAAAAGAGCAACTGGACTGGAAGAGGACGAAACCAGGTTGGATGGGAAGAGGGGCACTGTGATGCAGAAACATACTCTTGTGAAAGAAAGCGACACATACAGTATGGTCACAGAGGGTGCATTCTCCAGAGGGGATGCTGGCTTAGCCAGCTGATTTCACTTTGTCTCAGACGGGGGCGTTACCAGTGAAGGCCACTACAAAAGCTATGACTGGTACTTCTGCATATTGAGCCATATTTGAACCCCGTCCGTGGCAGTAATCCTCCTTAGCGCCAAGGAAGGTGGCGGCATGGCATATGCCCATTCCTTACTCCGCATGCTGCGGGACACCTTTCCGTCTCAGTGAGGTTTACCTTCCGGTCATAATGACATCTCTGATCGCGTCTGAAATAAAAGGCTATCTCTACAGAAAGTCCCGGGCAGTGAATCACTCCTTTAATTATCCCGGTTTGGTGGCTCGGTGCCGTGTCGGAGGCAGGGGATTCAGACCGGATTGGGATTTTCCCATAGGAGGCAGTCAGGTGTGCTAGAAGAGCCAGGCAGGGGCCATATTACTCAGGGAGGATGAGACACTTTCGTTTATCGGACATATTATTCCTGAGGATGTTGGCATTTAGAGTAGGCAATTCATTAATCATGTGACTGGCGGGCATCTGGTGTCAGCTAGCTGAAGTACCCTGTGCTTCCAATTCCACTGAGCGGCCCAAAAGGGGAATTCCACAGCAAGCTGGGGTCAAAGTGACCTGCAGGGTCAAGCTGATCATGCAGAACTGCAGGTCCTCCTGCCTGGCCGGCGGGCAGACTGGGAGACAGCATACCCTTTCACTGGATGCACAGCAATGGCTCGCGGCTGGTCCAGCCCCTGGGAGATCACCACGGACCGGAACTCGCCACTTAGCCGACCCATCTCGATCAGGTTGAAGCCGTGGTCCGTCCAGTAAATGTTCCCTGGGCAAAGACGCCGACGGGCAGACAGACAGACACACACACACACAAGCATGCCATGTAAGATAGAGAAAATCATGTCGATTGACTAATCTAAATTTAATTAAAATCACTGATTTAGGCATAAAGGGTTGTCCCAAATTCATTTACATATTTAGCAAATGTAACTGTGCAAAGCAACATGCAGGGAGTAAAGCTTGGGGTCAGACAGCATCCAGCATCCCTGGAAGCACTGGGGTTAGGGGCCTTGCTCAAGTGCCCAGTTGTGACATTATTATTATGTTAGACACAGAATTTGAACCCATGACCTTCTGGACAATGGCACATGGTACAGTAACACCCTGATGATAACCATGGTACTCGGCCTGCGGTTTTGGTGCACTCACCGGCGACCCAGTCCACAGCAATGCCCTCCACCCTGCCGATGCCACTGGTCACAATGTCCTCCCTCCACGTCTGGTCCCTTTTCACCCTGGAGATCCGGTTCAGGCCCATGTCCGTCCAGTAGATTGTGTCATTTCCTGCAGTCACATGTCAAAGTCAATTGACTCTAATCTAGAGTGGATTTCCCCTCACCTATCATTAACGAGGATATAGGAAATGCGGCAATAGTGAGCAGACGGGCTCAGCCACAAACACTCAGATCCCTCAGACATCCCTGCGAAAATGCCAGCTACTCCTAAGAAAACCTATCACTGCTCCATCTGCTGAGATGTGAGAGGCATGTTTGCGGGAGTGCGGTGAGGCGTGAGTGTTTTCCCAAGGCCTGCTTCTCCACATCAAAGCAGAAGCTGAGAGACCCTCTTGCTATGATGGAGTGAGGCTTCAGGTGAATGGAAGTGAACAGTCCATAATTCATGATGCTTCTCAGGAAAGCCGTAACCTAGACACCCATCCAGGCGTGCATTTTCAATAACCGGTCATCCTTGCTGGGTGACGACACAGCTTCAAACTGTGGGTGTAAACCTCTCTGAGCAGTGAGTCATGTGACAAGGGCATTTTTTTTGTTTTTGGAGCCACACTCAAAAAAAAATATCACTTGGGGGCCAGCCCAATGTATTGGTTTGAGTGGTGGTCATGTGACAGCTCGTGGATGGTATGTGAATCCAGCTGCTGAGGTTATGTGCTTGGCCAGTGAGAATGATCAGCTCATGGAGGGGACAGTGCTTTCACTTTAGACACGGACAGACATTCACTGGCCATAGACAATATCTGCACTATTATCCTCCAGCTAAAGTGATCCTTCACAGTCCAACTGATTTTATTTGCAATTAAAATGAAGACTTTTCAATCAATAGTTTAATCAAGCGCTTGTCTCAGTGGGCTTCTTAAATACACAATTAGTTTATTATTAATTTCCTTCCTGTTTATTTGGCCTGTTTCTGTTTCAGATTATGCACTTATTCACACTCCGCTCAGTAACAGCCCCCCCCAGGGCCAGCAATGGGCATCCAGGGCAAACATCTTCATCTTGCCACTACGACACTTTGATACTTATGCTGCATATCATTATGCTTCACTTTCAAAGCCTTGGCATCACAGTTTCATAAATGTGACTTTAATAAGGACAAGTTCCCTACCCTGTGACCATCGGTGGATAAACAAACTGTCCTACAAACACCCTTGAGAACTCAGGAGTCATAGATGGCTTTGAAGTAATACGCCAGTGAAGCCACCATGGAAACATGCCAAGAACACACATGATGTAAAAATAAGAAGACTTGGGGCCTGGGGACCATCTCTGATGAGCCACCTCGACGCCACCTTGAGCCCCCTTTCCCAAAGAGTGGGCCATTGCATCACAGTCCCACTCAGCTAGTCAGCTGGAATTCGGGGTGAAGCTGGGTCATTATCAGAGGACGCTGCTTTCGCCGCTGGCCGCTTTACGCTTCCGTAGGCAGCAGCGGGTAAATGAGGCGGAACTGCAGTGTTATTTATGGCTGAACCTGGCCGTAAATCTGCGCATCGCGGCGAAATATTGTTTTGCACCACGGTGATGAAATGACCATGCCAGGGATCCAGGTTTCCGATGTAAATCACACAGGAACACAGAGAACAAGCCAAAGTTTATGTATTACTGTCCACAGCAGCCACACAGCATATCTTACATAACAATAAAACCACTGCATGGGGGAATTCTTCATTTTTTTTTCATTTTAACTTTTTCCCATGATCCTCAGTCAGTGAGGAAACCTCACTGTCAAGACCAGCCCTCATCTAAATATTTTCATGTAAAGTCTAGAAACTTACCGGCATGGAAATCCACCCCCACAGGAAACAAGGTGCCAGTGATCGGCATCAGCGCGTCTGTGTTATCACTGGGATCCAAAGAGATCCCCCGGATCCCCTCTTGAACGGAGTACATTAGAAAGGATCCGATTCCTTTCACAAGACGAACCAGTGGGGGCAGCAGACAGTCAGTACACACCGGATCACATGTTAATCCTCTCATCCTGATGAGTTTATAAACTGAGGTTTATAATATCATATAACACATGTGACAGCTGAACGAGTTGCCACAGGTATGAGGGGAATTATTATTAAATGAGCCTTCATCAATTTGTGTTTATTTAGAATCCGTTAGTTAGGTGTTGAACTGAATGAATGGATGGGATTGGAAAGCAGCCTGGGGAATGTGGCGCACATACCTTCACAGGAGACACGGTCACTTCGTAGACTGTAGCCCACAGTGCAAGAGCAACTCCTGGTCATCTCCGAGGTGGGGAGGCAGAGCTGGGAGCACCCCCCGTTGTTCACCTGACAGGGGCTCCTCCCTGAAGGAGATGTAGTGTCACATGTGGTTCTTGAGCGAGGGATCCAGCTTGAATGTTTAGCAACACCTTTACCCAAAGCAAAATTCAGCCAATTCAGCCAACATCTCTCCCCCACGGGATGTTTCGGAGGAGTGGGTGTCTTGTTAAACGGCATGCACAGGTGATCTTCATTGCTATTTACTTCCGTTTATCGTTTTCTACAAGTAGCTAGTATTTAAGGTGACAAAGTGACCATTGCTTTGTGTGCTTGTGCATTACTGCTGTCGTCACTGGCACTTTTATTGTTTGGCATGCAAGAAACCCACTTTAATGCCAATCTCACTTTAGCTTCAGTCTAATTAAACCAGCGATTTAGTTTAATTCTAGCCAATTAAGAGGGAATTATCTAACCTAATTAATGGCTTTGAAAATGGCAAGAATGATGGTCGGCAATGATTTACTTTTCTTTTTATATATATTGTTTTTATTTTTTCCAGGTTTATGATAAACACATACACATGATCCTTGAGATTTCTTTAAATACTGTCAACTCCTGACAGAGGGAACGACTTCCCACAAAGACTGAGGACATGATGAATAACGGATGTGGCTCCTCCTGGGATTCAGCTATTTAAACGATTCTACAAAGATTTCAAGGGGTCCTTTTAATTAAATTTAACTCAGCTTTAATACGTTATAAAGTGATAAGTAGGGGGTCCTCATTGCTGTGTGACTCTGTGCCTCCAGGGTACCCGCTAATTAAATACTAAATGATAAAAACGTATTCGTTCGTGCCTTTCAGCTCATTACAACAAAAACAGGACACGCCAGAAAATAATAAAAAAAAGTTTTACTCGTAATCGATAACGTATGTAGAGGTCCCGTCTGGGCAGAGACTGATCCCCGGGGCAGCCGGGGAGCAGAGCCTTCTCATGGCGCTGATTATTACTGCCAGCATGCCAGCATCCTCAGGAGTTAAGTTAGACATAGCGGCCGGCTCGGACGCCCGCCGTCTATGGCCGCGCCGCATCAGAGTAATGAGACGTGCGCAGCCCTCCCGCTCGCTCCTTGTCAGGGAGATAAATGAAGTGGCTAATTGGTCCAGGGAAGTTTGAAGGGCTCCTGAAAAGATTTACCTTAAAGACGCCTTAATTGACATTTTTTTTATACTAATGGGATGCTTAGGATATCCGCGGCAATGCTGTTAATGGACCTGTCAGGGATATAGATGATCCTGCCCAAAACCTGCACGATGGAGAGGAGGCTCTCAGCTGGAGTGAAGCAGGGTGTCGCCCTTATACAGATCAGGGGGCTTTTAGCCAATGCCGCGAAGATGAGCGAAGGCAAGGCATTCTGCCCATTAGCCTGGGACACACTTTCTCATAAGCAGATTTAACGGAGATGGAGGGATTTTCAATCAGCACAAAAAAGGGGTAGATTCATGATCGAGGTAAATGTTATTGATCGGATGACGTTGACGAACTGTACCCCTTTTAAGAAGGGGACGCCCCAACCCTATCTAATTAAGTGACCCTGAAGACAGCTTTGTGTTTTACATCCGTTTCATGTCATTCGGCTTTCCGTGTAAAAGTGTTGGGTGACAGAATTCAGTATCTGAGTCGCCATTAAACCACAAGAGAAGAATGTGGTGTGTGGCTCTGCCGGCTAGGATTCTGCGTCTGTGATCGGAAGGTTGATGGCTCAAATCCTACAGTCAGCGGAGTAGTTCCACTGTTGGCCCCTGAGTAAGGTCCCAATTGCTAATTTATAAACATCGCTTTGGGTAAAAGCATTTGCTACATAAATATAATGCAGGTATTATGAAGGCAATTTGAGTGGACCTTGGGGCTGGTGGCTGGGTCCTGTCACACAGGCTCAGGCTCCTCTCAGAGGTGCCACAGCCACCCTCACCTTTCTGCCCATCCCTGTCGTAGACCTTCATGTGCACCACGCCGCTCGTCTTGTTCCTCAACACCGCTGTGTTCCGCCCGTCCCTCTTGGTGACGGTGCCCAGCTGGCCGGAGCTGTCATCCGCCCACCACAGCTTCCCACCTGAAATGAAAGCCAGGTGCTGCTCTGGGACCTCTTCCAAGGAGTCTGCTCGTTTCCCCCGGCGAGGCCAAGAAGCCTCTGGAGATGGCTGAGGTCAGAAAGGACCGTCTGAGCCCTGGCTGATCCCACAGAGAAGCCACAGAAACCCACCAACAGTGCTCTTCAAGAAGGTCATGCGACACTCAAAGGCAACTTTTCTATGCAAAAGGGCACATTTGCCAGGGAACTGAGGGATCATGTCTGTTTTTCTCTCCTGTAAATATATGAGTGGTTTTTGTAGCCTCTGCTGGGCCGGCTTATGGATTTTCCCTCATCCTTATGACTTCTAAAACCGTGCTGCGGTAACGGGTTACGTGCCTGTCATGTTCCTCATGGTGCTGGACTTTTACAAATCCTTTGGAGCACCACCATGCTCGCATGCAATGCTACTGATAGGTGTCCCCTTAAGCACCGTTGTGCAAAATGGGCTGGGAAAGGCACCATACAGGAATAAAGTGAACAGAACCAATCAATGTGCTTTATAATGTAGTTCACAAGCCTGGCAGTCAACCAATAGCAGGGCTGAAAGACTTGTACTGTTGATCCTGATCTAGCTGGGGCCTGAAGACCAATCATCACCATGGACTGGTGGGATGGTGAAAAAACGGAGGGTGAGAGTAGAGGATGAGAGCATAGTGTGGCCTGTCCCAGGGGCCTGGGTCATGCTGTCAAATCAGGAAAGTGTGACACATCCTCCCATCCAATCATATCTGAGCACCATGGGGCAGAGGAGTGAAGACATCGCTCGGGTCATCACAAAACCTCTGGAGCACAACCAATGTCACACCGTCACTGCAGCCTGGGATATTACCCTACCCACAGTTACGGGGGAGCGAGAGAAAATGTACAGGCTTTAGGGCTTCGTGCATGCAGGGACTCTCTGGCTGGGCAGCAATCCGTCGCGGATTTTAATAAAGGCCTGAGGACACGTACAGCAGTGGGACTATAAAACGCCTAGCGCCTCAGAAGAACTACAACTAGCAAATACACATCGACACAATGTAATGATGTCGGGAGCATACCCAGGGATAGTGACCATGCCCAGCCTGTGCAGACATAGCTACTCGTTAATTCAGTGTTCTACAGTTTAATTGCTACATTAAACCAGAACACCTTGCATAAACATTAAATATTCAACTCTGGCAGCCTAAATGTAAAGAATTTATGTCGTCTTGTTTTGATTTCATGTCAGCCCTGACCAATCCACCGGTCAAATGAGCAAAGTACCAATAGCGTGCTAGCCATCAAGGGGTGGTTAGCCATTAGGGTTATAAGACACTGTTTGCTACATTTACCAGGAGCTCTTTCTCTAACTCTTGTCTGTCAAATCAAACTTCTCCCACTGCAGCAAGGAAGTGCAGTTACTGCCACAGAATCAATATGCCCTGATAAGACCTGGGCATCTGTCTTACATACATTTTTGCAACACAAGTTTTTTTCATTTATATGATGTTTATATGCTAATATAATATATCTCTCAGTATGACTCCCTTTACACAGAGCCACACTGAAGTCCATAAAAAAATGGAAGTCAAAAAAAAGGAAAAAAAAAACAAAACAATGATTTTAAAAAGTAAAATCTTGCTGAATTTACCGGAAAGTCAAAAGGCCTTTTGTCTTGCCGTAATGAGAAATCTCACATTCTGACATCAGTGAAATTGCTGTGAATCAGCCTGGCAATCCGTGGGATTGTCTCCCAGTTGTTTCCTGGCCATATACTGTCTTTTATTAATTTACGGTTATAGGAAATGATAGATGGTACTGATTGCTTTCGAGGCCGTCCATCAGAAATGATTTTCGCCTTGGCCCCTGACCTGGGTGGAGAGTAGTTCACATTCCTCTTAGAAAAAGGACCCCTGACCCTCTCTCTAACCCTGCCGGCCTCATTACTGTGCAGAAATGCAAAATAAATCACAGAGGTCACGTGAAAAAGGCAAACTGTGTACAAAGTGTTTCTTATTCTCAAAGTTTTCAAGATTTCCACATTCACAAACATGGATAAACACTTAGGCCTCGTTTACACTGTCAGTTGAATGTGACCCAATTCCGATTTTTTGCTCCTATGTGACACAGATCGGATCTGTTCCATGACAGTGTAAACAGGAAAAAAACCCATGCATTCAGATATTTTGAGATCGGTTTCAGGCCTCGTTCATATGTCGAAATAAATCAGATATAAATCAGATATGTGCCAATGCGACTGTCATGTAAACAGGCAGATCGGATTTTCCATTGCGTTCTGTACGTCATTAAAACTGCGACAATTTAGTACTTCATTGCGGTTTAATGACGCCATAGCTCGTCTCGCATGGCTTGACAGAAGTCGCTGACTATCAGGCACACTGATGCGCTGCTGATCCCAAATAGATGCACCAATGTGCGATAGCCTGCACCTGTTGCAAGCCACCAGAAAGCACCCCCGAGGCGCATCTGCAATGGGATGGCCCGGCGAAATGTCGTGTGGTTGTAAGAGAGGAATGCGGACAAACGTTGACACAGCAAATCGAAAGTTGGCTTACTCATTCTAAAATTTCGGACCCACTACTCCTCGCTAAAGCCCACCACAACATTCTCCCACCAATCCTGAGATCTCTCGCGCACCCAGAAGTTCCTCTGAATGGTCGAGGCCATGATAACTGAAGCATATGCGCAGGCTGCAATAATCGCCCTTTTCCTTCTCCTCCACCTCAAAATCATGGTGTTATTTGGCGAATTTTGCATATATCGCAGAGCTAGCATTAAGCATATTTCCTGTTCGTTCATCTTGGCTACTGTGTGGTGTAACAACCCCTCTTTGCTATAGCAAGTGTAAACAAGCGAATTGGATATGGGTCACAATAAACAAAATGTGAAAACAGAATGTCAAAGAAATCGGATATAAGCAACAAATCAGAATTGAGCATCAAGCCCTGCAGTGTAAACGAGGCCTTAGATAATGGTGAGAACCACATTTAAGGCTGGTCCCATATGTATTTCTGTACAACTGTCACAAATATTGAGAGCAGTATCACCAAATTCCAGCGTCTTGGGTTGGCACCGCATAGGGGATAAAACAAGGCCTAGATGGGCCCCCTGCACCACCGATATGAAAACACAAAGCAGGACATCGACCAAAAAAGCACAAGTACGGAAGAGCGTCTCTCCCAGAAAAAGCCATTCAAAGCCTTCCTCACTTCACCAAATCGATACCCCTTTCATAAGTGGTCCTCGCGTTTGTTTCACTTCTTAATTACAAACAATTATCAGACCACAGATAAACAAGCATCCTGAGGATCGGGGCAGTTAGGAAAATCATAACATCTTATTGAATCCCCTATAACTTTCGTTTTACTTTTTAAATTAAGAAAAATGGAATCCCCTTAGATGGAATAAAAGAAACAACACGGTGAATTAGAATGATAAGTCTTATCAAGCTAACATGCCTTTGATTCAGCGATCAATCTTATCCACGGTTTTGGTCAGCGGGAAAATAACTGTTTATCGTGGAAGAAAATCTAGATAAGATTATAATTGCATGAAATGTAATGAGGGGGTAAATGCGGCCAGAGGTGGCATGTGCACCAAAGTCACCTGACTGCAAGCCTTTATCACGCATCCCACCTGCTGATAGGAGGGAGGGTCTGGGTCAGAGGTGTGCCAGATGCTAATCTCTTACAAAGGATTCTGGGAAAAGAGAAGTCAATGTCAAATGTTAATGTTTAAGCAGTCTTGCAAAGTGCACAATTAGGCAACTGGGTGTGGAGCAAAGCATAAGTGTAGACTTCATTTCTTACCTTAAGATGATATATGTGGGCCATATCGCCCAACCAATGACTTTAATTATAACCCATAGCCTCCATATTCTTGTTTAGACTAGTGTGTATTTCTGCAGTCTATTGCAATAAGCTATTTTCAGGTGTTATTCCCAGGACTCTGTTTGTTTTCCGATACCCTCCCATTCATTCCCACTCTTATTATTTATGGGACCCCACATGCTGCAGTAAATCGTGGGCTACAAGTGAGAAAACACAGGGTGCGCGGGCGGGGACCCAGTGTAGAGCACAAGGCTTGGATGGGACACCACATGAAGTCCAGGAATCGTAATATGCCCACTGCTGATGGGCCGAGGAGGACTGAAGGAGCCCAAAAGGTAACTGGACTTTGCAGCACCTTTCAACCAGCAGGGGTGAGAAAGTTTAAATCTTGCGTGTTAAGAAGCGCGTTCGGCATGGAGTCCATCAAAGGCCTACTGCTCTAAAAAGCCACCTCCTTCAGCACTGTGCCAGTTGACTGTCTGAATTCCGTTTGCCTTTTATACGAATGACAGCAGAATCAGCGCACTGCATGCCAACATTCCCCAGATCACACCATCTTTTCTCGGGGGTCTCTGTAGCCCAGGCATTTGTTATGCTGTGGACTAGGACATCACCTTGTACCATTAATTAGGCTCCAGGATGTTAGACGTCAGGCAGTGCTCCCTCCCAGAGGGATAATGCAACCCAGCGCTTCAGCTCACCTCCCACGCGGCACACGCTCAATCAGCCTGGCACGTCACCCGTCCTGCATGTTTCCCTTCTCGGCTTAATAAGGCTTCAGCACCAACCGAGCCGGATCCGCCGGAACACGGAGCCCAAGGAACCAGACACACGTCATCCTTTATCAGGCATGTCTGTCGCCTCCTAACATCTTGTCAGAAACATGCAAATGAGACGACACGCAGAAAGATGAATTTTGATGTCACGTTTGCACAATTCGGTTGTTCATCCCTAAGAAATCATACCACGTGGAAAAATACCTCCTTCCGATTCCCACTGGTCATCAGCCCCCACCTTACCCCTTAATTTCACTAACATGTTAAACTGATTAATGGAAGAACCCGGCATTGCATTGTCTATCTTTCGAGGTGTTGGGTTTCAGGCATATATAAGCATCACATCAGTATCTACTCATGCAGGTAAACAAGGCAAGGCACCAATTTACTGGAATCACCGCTGCCCTTAAAATGACAGAGGATGAAGGGAGAATTAAGGGAGAAGGGAGAATGGCCTTAAGCATCTGGGTGGTTAGAAAAACTTTAACATCTATACCAAGAATTTTCCAGTCCAGCTTTTATAGTCGGACAATGCCTATTGCAGCATGAATGTGTATTTTTTTGGGCTTCAGACACTTCTATTCATTAAGCAGACTTTACACTGCTCTCACCACCAGCCAAGGGACGTTTGCTAGCTCAGTAAATCAGGTGCTCCTTCCCCTGGGAAAGCAGTTGGGTCAGTAGTTTCGGGAATTACCATGGCTTCCGCTGGGATGCGACACTTTTTCTTGCGAGTTCTGCGGAATTTAATTTATGAGGCAAAACTAAAAATAAGATTTTTTCTCAACCAGAGGTGGGTGGGGCGATTTTTGATAAGATTCTTACATGTTCTACCCTGACATCGCATGGGATGTGTAGAGGTAGGGAGCCTCAGTGGTACCAGAGAATTCCTCGGAATCTGAAGCCATCACAAACTAGGACAGACCGTGAGTCAATGCTGCCAAACCTCTTATGGTTTTAATGTACTGCCGGTACGCTGATTCCTGTGCAAGGTTACCCCACATAGTACTTATATGCAACGGACACATACCAATGATGTCATTAAAGCAATTTAATATCATTCCACATGCATAAACAAATGCTCAAATACCCCTGAGAGGGAGGGTAAACTGCACTGATCTCAGTAATCATTCTCGGCTTATCCAAGCTATGAAATTATGCAGGGCGCCGGGTAGCCCAGAAGGTTTATGGGTTCGCGTCCCAGGAGGGGCTCCACAATACCCTTCAACAAGGTACTTAACCTAAATCGCTGCAGCTGTATGAATGAGTAAATACGTGGGCATGCTCACATTAATGGACCAGCCAGGTAACAAAATAATACTTGAATTGTTCATCCAGCATATAGCAGAACTCCTCACTGGCGCCGTTTTACAAAATCCAGGTGACATAAAGGAAGCGTTCTGCTTCTGAAATGCTCGTTTGGAATCACTGGCAGCCATCTTGGTGACAACACGCAGATTTCTGAGTCATTTTTTCAGGAACTCAGACACTGAAAGGGCGTCCTTTGGCATGTAAACGCTCAGAATGGCTAAATGTGCCTTTTATTTGCACTTCCCTTGTGGTAGGCACCCTTTTTTTTGAAGAAAAGCAGCCCTGCGTTGTGGCTTTTGTGACAGCCACAGGCTGTGTGGCCACATGCCACTCCGGAGTTTAAACTATTCAAGCGAAGAGAAGGAAGCATCAAGAAGTGCCAAGCAGCCGATAAAGTATTCAAAGAAGCGCTTACCTTGTTTTAGAAAAGCTGCTTCCTCTTATGATGTAAAAGGAACTCGAACAAGAAAAGGCTTTAAAAATGCTTTAAAAATCTCGAGTGGCTACCAACCCAAAGTAATAACATGCTCCACCCAGCAAAAAGTAGTTGAAAGGACATTTAAAAGATGGCTGTGCTAGATGTCTCAACGACACTGAGATTTTTTCAGGTTGCTGAAAAGACATCAATGTCAGTGCAGCAGAGTTTACAGAACGCATGATACTAATATTGCTGTCATTATCATTACTTATAGGCTTGGGTTGCTGACGCATGCAGCAGATGTCAAAAGGGGGCCATAGAAAAAAAAAAGGACAGGCAACGGCGGTGCGGGCGGTGGCTGGAAAAGGGGACCATCCCCCTGGAATCTGGACCTATGGTCGCCCAACATATACAACACAATGCACATTTTCTTCAAAATATTCCCCACTTTCTGCAATGTGATCTTATCTTAATGACTGTTTTCAACAAGTATTTTTAGTTTAAATAAGTGACCAGATTTAGCCCAAAAAACAATGGATGTCTGGTGCTGGGTGGGTCAGCTCCTCCCTACCCTCCTATCTCCCCCCTTGCCACCAAAAAAGCCTGCCCAACCGCCTTGTACATTTTATCTGTGTTTACACCCTCCCCACCACCCCGTCCCAGCAGCTTGTTCATATTTGCTGAGTTTTCATCAATTCCACGGAAGTGCGGGCCCAGTGTGGCGCGTGTCGAGCTAACGGAGTCGGCCCGCCGTGGGATCACAGACGCCAGCTCTCTGCCTCATTTCACCGTGCGCCTTTTTATGCTGATATTTCCAGCAGGGCCCAGACACTCCAACTCCAGCACACTCCTGATTGGGTCTAAAGGGAATGAGAGGCCCGCATAGCAGAGCAGAGAGCAGGCAGGGCCAGTGCTGAAGCTAGGAGCAGAACATGGCAATACATCTGAACTACTGACATTTTTACCAAAACCTGTACCTGTTTTGTAAAAATGTTTTTCTGGAGCAGCGCCATCATTGACCTGTGAGACGGGAAAGGATTTTACAGATCCAGGTGCAGGGCACCAATGAAATCGGGTCAGATCTGGGCCAGACTGTTATAAAACTCAGACTGCTGGACTGGTGATAAACACCAGTCAACAATACGGGGTGGCACGTCTCTCATAATGGGCCAATAACCAACACCATAAGCTGGGGCTGAACACAAATGAACACAAGTGGCGTGAGGCCTCATTTTTTTATTTATATATTTTTTAATAACGAAAGCCCTAAAAGGCATCAAAGCAGATGCCTCAGTGGTGAGTTCTGGTCCTGCAGACCCCTGACTCACCCATCACTGCCAATGCCGTGGCCTTGGTCAGCACCATCCTTGCGGACCCCAGCACCTCCAGTCCGCTGCCATCCAGGTTGCATCTGTTGATTGTCCCATTGCCGGAGCTGATCCAGTATAGCTTGTGCGCAGTGTAGTCGACAGACAGACCTGAGGGGGTAATCAAGCCCCTGTTAATGCTGATGTCAATTTCAGGACACATTAAAATGACCACAACAGTTATATAAAAAACACATGAATGTTAGTTAAGATCATGTACAGCAAGAGCTATCACAATGACATCATGACTCATGTGTCTGAAAAAGCATCAACCAAACCGCCTATTTAGTAAGTGAGCTCCTAGTGCTCAGAAGCCCAGCCAGCATCGCCCCTCCCGATCTACCCCCCAGCCCCTCCCCCCAACCTCCAAGCGCTATTTGCAAATTGCTAAGAATCACACCCTCTTAAAATCCCACACGCTTTAAGTGTCGATTCTCAGGTACACCTCAAATCTGACACTAATGCTGAGGCCTGCAGTGCCATATGATGATGTTAGGGTATTTAGATTATATACTATATTCATACAGCATCCTGCTCAAGTTATTTACAGGTTACACTAAAGAACACATCAGCTTACAGATGAAAATTAAACTACCAAGTTATTGTGTTTATGGTACATTGAGAATTGCTAATTTGGTTTAAAAATAAACCTGCTTCAATAGGTCACTGAGCACAATACTTTTAATCTGCTCTAATTTGTTTTTTTTTTTCCTGTAAGATCAGCATGACCAAAGTCTTTTCTCTGCTGTCCTGATAAATGCCGGCAGTTAAGACAATACATTTGACCAAGAATTTACCCCGACTCTGCACTTAACACAGAAGAGAGCCGTTGGAATGAAGGTTGAGGCGGGTCACTGCGGTAACACAGCCGTCTAATCTGCCACATTAACAGCATCTTATTTACAGATGCGCTCCGACAGCCAAGGTCAGATAATCCAGGGAATTGCACCCACATTTCTGCATCCTGCATCTTAATGCCAATGGCCATTAATAAAGGTATGGTTCCCATGTGGTGATTTACAACATAAAGACTCACGGTGGCAAAAAACATACAAAAACAGGGTAAATGTGCCAGAAAATCTAGCAATCTGACGATGGACAGAAAGTAAGAAAAAACCCGATTGAATAAATATGGGGTCTGCTCAAAGTCTAAAGCCAGCTGAATGGCTGTGAGAGGCAACCCAGTGTATTATGTATAATTATACAACATGGTTAGATATCACAAACAAAGATGCCCCTGGTTTGGGGAAATTAGCCAGCAGCAGTTCCTCACTTGCCAAGGGAGAGAGGTCCAGTGGACAGCACTCAGATTCGTGGATAATGTATGGGATTGCAAATCATCACCTTGAACACAGTAAGCCCAAAGCGGGTCAACTACAGGCGCAGGTGGGCACATAGATTTGGGGAGACATCTGCATCACTGGGTAAGGCTGAGTATTTTGTTGGTGTGCCTTGGGAAGATTTTCTTAGTTTGATCCTACCCATTCTTTATCATTTGTAGACTGCTCTTACTCTCTCTCTCTCTCTCTCATTCTCTCACATGATACAGTAGAGTAGAATGGGACATACTCTCACTCACCTACCCCATTAAAAGGCCCCTAACAGATTCCAGACAGGTAGCTAACATCATAGCTCAGTGAAACTGCTGACATTTACCAACTGGGTCCCTCTGGTTCTGGTGCAGGATCTTGCTGTTGCTTCCATCCAGGTTCGCCATGTTGATCATGTTGCCGTCAGTCCAATACATTTTCCTAGAGTGCATACCAAGCCAAATTATGCAAGAGTTTCACACTTATTCTCAAATACATATTTTGCTTTTGTTGCTCCAGCAGAGCAGAGGATGTGTGTTCCAGTACGGACTGGCAGCAGGACTGACAGAATGGAGCGGATGGCAGAGGCCTTCACTGCATGTGTAGAGCGGGTTTTCCCTCACAGAAAGTGTTTGTGAGCTGGCTTCAAACAAAATGGCTGACAATTAAAGGAAACGGCTCTGTACATCACAGCCCATTTGCACTGTGGTGACTCGAGATGAGGGGACTCTGAAAGCATGCACTCTGCATTCCGTCCACATGAGCTGTTTTTTATCAAGGAGCAGCTTCCAGAAGGTGCCATCGATTGCCCCATCGATCTGGAGCGTTGCTGCTCAAAGCCATTTTGCTATCTGATGATGCTGCACCCCCCCCCCCAGTGTTTCAAAGCAAAGCCCCATTTAGGAGGTGATCTAGCTAACAAACACACATATAACAGCCCAATCTTCCCCCCTGCTTCTTGCTCACCATCTGCTTTGCTGAATCAAAATTCTTACGTGGTTCTGTGCTGCTATTTACATTCAGGTTAGCTAGCTGATGCTTTCCCCCACATGCTTTCCACCAATTGTAATATCACTCTACAACACACAGAATTTGAGCCCTACGTGACCTTTCATTCACAAACCCACTGTCCTGCCCCACAGGGCCTTGGGCCAACCAAACACAGAGCCTACCGAAAAGAAGACACTCAAGCCAGCCAAAAGTCGAACTTAGAATCTTCTGATATGTAGTCAGCACTAACCAAATCGCCGTGCTTAAAATATGGGGTTTGCAGACAAGGGTCAAAAATGAAGTAAGCATGGAGGCTCTCACCCTTTGGATGGATGCACGACTAGACACTTGGGCTTATCAATTCCATGGACAATGGAGGTCTTGAGCGAGCCGTCCATGTGGGCCACGTTGATCTGCGTCTCATCATTCTCCGAGCTGATCCAGTACATGTTCCGTGAGAGCCAGTCCAGAGCCAGCCCACGGACGTTCAGTATGTCTGAAACAAGCACAGGCATCACGCGTCATTGGTGCCAGAAAGCCGCCACTGGAAGATGAAGTCAGTGCTGTGTTTGACCTATCAAAGTAACAAACCAAAGTCTATCTATCTTGTCTTAGCTGCTAAGCATGCTGGGCTAATATTCTTAAAATGAGAAAATTGCGAGCACAAGTTCAATTAATTTCAAACCTGTTTGAGATACTAGCTTTGGTCTCGCAAATTACATGTAGATCAGACATGTACACTGTCCTCAGACAATATGTGAAGTGTGGTCTTAAATTAATCTAAAAAGCCAGATACCAGCTGACCAAAAAAGAGCAGTGTCTTAAGCCAATGGTCAATCGAGCACCAACTCTATTGACTAGAGGTGCAACACTGGAACAATATAAATGGGTTTTCGCATCTGTTTTGCTGCTATGGGGTCAGTACCAGTTAACCCAGAGGGAAACCTGAGAACTTGCTGTCCAGACCCGGTACCTCCAGATATGACCGTCTCCATACTGGTTCCATTTATGAAAGCCCGCTTTATGGTCTGGGTTTTCACGTCGGCCCAATAAATCCTCTCCTCCAGGGCATCATAATCCACGACTGTGACATCATCAATGTCCGGGACTGTCAGGGCGGTTATGATGTTTATGTAGGGGTTATCTATGTCCACACCACGGATTTCAGAACGTCGTGCATAGAGAAGGAACCTCTTCAGTGCTGTTCAGGGCGAAAAGGACAGATAAGGCACATAAATATTCATTTGTGGCTCTCTTGCAGAGTGAGCTCTGAGATCATTTTTAATTCTGCACCACAGTGATGAAGAACAATGATGCCTATGTTACTCGCAATGTCCAGATAATAGGAAAGCAAAGCAGATCAAAGAGACGTTTATTAAGATGCGAATGGCAGGTTTGTGAAACTGACACTCTGGAAGTCATCGCTGGTCATGGAAATTACAAGCAGACACCACGTTATTGATGGCATGGACAAATTTGTGTCTGAATAGATTATTCATATGGCACTTCGATAAAGTCTCATGCAAAACATGCAGCTGCATAACAGATTTCCCAAGTCAAACCCCACTTGATATGGATAAAGTTGTACTCAGTTTATTTTTTGTCTGAATAGTTTGACTTGAACATAACTGATGACTATGTGACAGGTCTGCTATGCCCAGGGGTCTCATTTATTAACTGAGTATACAAACAGATTTGTGCGCAACCATTTATATGCACATTTTTATGCACAGAATGGTATTTATAAATGTGTTCCTGTGCATAGAAATTTGTGTATATTTACAAACACTCCCGACCATGGGCATGCACAAACCCCTAGTGCACTGATCATCAACTGGCGGCCCGTTGAGCCGTTCAATCCGGCCCGCCACTGGATTCCAAAATTGTGAGGATCAAAAATAAAATAGTGGTCCACACTATTAAAGCAACTAAAAATAACAACAACTGAGTCTCTTGTCAGAATAACCACCATTTATC
>JAODKN010000001.1:49289767-49314801 GCA_026774425.1 Petrocephalus zakoni | reverse complement strand
GGAGGGTTAGGGTAACCGTATCTCCCTTTCGGAGGGTTAGGGTAACAGTCTCTCTCCTTTCGGAGGATTAGGGTAACAGTCTCTCTCCTTTCAGAGGGTTAGGGTAACAGTCTCTCTCCTTTCGGAGGATTAGGGTAACCGTCTCTCTCCTTTCGGAGGATTAGGGTAACAGTCTCTCTCCTTTCGGAGGGTTAGGGTAACCGTCTCTCCTTTCAGAGGGTTATGGTAACCGTCTCTCTCCTTTCGGAATGCTAGAGTAACCGTTTCTCTTGTTTAGGTATGCTAGCTGAAGCGGCGCAGTGTTGCGGACAATAAAAAGGATTTTAAGAAGAGGACCAGTACATACAGAGATCCTCTGGAAATGGAACAAGCAGGTGCTCCAAGAGAAACTTTATCATCCAAGGAAGTAGTCCGCTTGCTCTAAAGAAAAGAGTCACTTCTATGATGTAAGCAGATGTATAAGCAGGCGTGTTAGCGCCAGGGGGAGCCAAAAGAAGAGCCGCTGATCAGTAACGCTCTGCTCATGGCGGCTCGCCTGTTTGAGATCTCACCCAGGTAGAGTGTCCTCATCAGCCTCGCATCTGTCACTTCAGGCTGTGAAAGGAGGCGCCCCCTTCAGAGTCCACCGCAACAATTAAAGCCCCATAACGGACGTCACCCTCTTCAGTGCCAATGGCTCTTTCACAAACATTCATTAACTCTACTGAGGTACGAAAACCCCCCCTGAGCACTTCCAGGGTCTGAGGCCTGATTCAGATTATATTCAGTCCTGACAGGAAATGCGAATGAACGGCACACAGGTGTCCCCAGTACGTCTTTATCAGAACCCGTCACCTCCAGTGGGGGTGAAAAGAAGGACACCAAGAGAGAAAGCATGTGAACAGCGGATGGGGGGTTCCCTGTCTCCTTAACTGTTCATTTTCTCTGCTGCTTGCTGATGAAATTTTTCCCAAACAAGCAGCAAAGTCGTCAATGGCACTTCTAAATAAAAATGGCTTTGGAGCAAAGAAGCTGATAATTTCCCTGCATAAACATCACTGCCGGGATATCTGCTCAAAACAGAGGCAGCCCACAAGATCTGTTGTCTTGGAGAGAAATTACTATCTTTCTTTTTTACTATTTTTTCCCTGTTTTTAAATTCAAAATCTTGCGCTTTGAGGAAAGTGTGCTCCACAGTATGGGTCAGCACTGGCAAGGGCTGTGTGCCTGCTACCCTGCAAGATGCACCTGAGCCCTGCTCACAGAGGTAATCTGAAATTCCACAAACAGGCCTAGACTGTGGCCTACTGGTCAAGCATTTGGAATCATTTTAGAAGATCTGCAGCTCCAAAATAACGTAACTGAATACCATAAATAAATAAAGTGTGTGTGTGTGCGTGTGTGTATGTGCGTGGGGGGGTGGGCTTGGTTTTCTTCTCTCACATTCCAGATAAACAGACAATCACGAATCCTGTACCCTGAACAGGAAAGTTGGCCAACCTATGAGAACACTCCAGATAGGCGTGGTCTATGAAGAGCCACCCACCTGAGGCTTTGCAGGTGAACTTGGCGGCAGGGTCACACATGCGGAGTGTGCCTTGGCAGTCGGCCTCATCCCCACCATCCTCGCAGTCCCTCTCGCCATCGCAGAGCCAGCGCTCCGGGATGCAGGTGCCGTCAGCACCGCAGTGGAACTCGTCTGCACTGCAGTCGGCGGCGGGGAGCGCGGCTAAAGGAAGGGGGGGGCGGAAAAGGAATAGGCTACAACACCCTGGTCAAAAACTTTCGGAAATCACCATAAGGCTACAATGCTGACCAAGTGCAGGGGGGCAGGGGGGCGGAGGGGCGGGGGTGACTAGGGGACAAGCTGCACGGGAAATTCAGGGCGCCAAGCAGCAGTCCTCGCCACAGAGGATGCCAGGTGCTGATGGGGGGAGGGCTGACATCTCAGATTGTAGCTGGTGTCGTTGACGGCACAACTGCAAAGGTGGCACCTTGAGCACAGTTTTGAGGAGTGGCCACAAAGCTTCCTGTGATCTGGGATGACCGCAGATGACTGGGAACCCAGAGCCGGGAAAGAGGAATACCAAAAAGCAATGCCACAGAAACCAGGCATATGGGCCAAGACCGGCTGTGACTAATATGAAAAATCACAGACGACATTTGATTTTTACATGGTTACAAAAATACACACCTTGGAGCCACTGCCAGATATAAGATCACTGTGGTTCAAGGGAAAAGGCAAAACAGAGATTGTATATTTGGGGAAAAAACATTCCCAGTTTTCCACCTGCTTTACTGTTCTGGGATCATGTGAGATTGATGCTTTAACAGCGGATCCCAGAGAGGATCACAAAGAGAACCCAGGGCTAGGGAGGCTTGGGGAGGCCCTGTGAGGAACAGCCGCTCGTGGCCCAGACATGGCGGCTCAGCCGTGCTTTTCTTGGGGACCCGGTCCTGCTTTTGGAGGCAGGACCGATTAGAGCAAGGTGACTGGAGGACAGGGACCGTTTCAGATTAAGGCTTACCGCAGTAAGTGTCAAAATGTTTGACTTTTAAAGTCATCAGATCACTTTGCTGAATAATGGTTGCTGTTGTTAGATGAGGAAACATGATAAATAAAAGATGAGCGAGCAGTTTTTTGCACAGATATCTGCCTGTTTCCGTAATTTGTAAACATGGCAGTTTCCACAACGTTAAACCATGTCCATTCCATAACAGAACTAAATGGAGTGCTTTCTACGCAGTAGCAAAATGGGCTGCCGGAATGGAGATGGCCCAGGCGGTACGTACCTGCCCCTGTACAGGCACCGCCCTCGTCGCTGCCATCGCCGCAGTCGTCATCCCCATCGCAGGCCCAGTGACGTGGGATGCAGCGGCCACCGGCGCACTGGAACTGTGTGCCGGAGCAGGAGTGCACACAGCCAGCCTCGTCACTACCATCCCCGCAGTCGTCGTCTGGTGGGGGTGAGAGGACAGTAGCCATCAGTCTCAATGCCACCAGACAGAGCCCAGCATGCCCACACATACTCAGCATCACAACTCGACTCCAACCACCTCCAAAGCATGACTGTCATACATTTAAATGCAAACCTATTAAATATCATAACCCTGCAGTCAACCATCCATCCATCCACCATATTTGCAAAATATGGTTAAATTGTCCATAAAACCATGGAAATGTGCAGGCCGTTCTCGACTGACGTAAGCAAATTCATCCATCCCTTTACGTGAGCCTAATATAATGTCAGTCAGATTTACCATCGAATAGCAAAAGAACATAAGCAATAAATATCCTAGTAATATGCACTAAAAGAGCACATTAAATGTATGAATAGATGAAGCCTAAATTTACTTTCAGGCATATGTTGATTATTTTGTGTTTCCATAATCTCTACGTACCATATGTACCATGGACATGCTTTGCGTGAGTCCAGATTTAAGTCCTAGCTCTAACCTTAACCATAAGTAACTACACAAAACTTATGACGTTTTTCGCTAGCATTCATGAGGTCCCCACAATGTAAGATGTAACTCACCGGAGTCGCAGTGCCACTTGGCACTGATGCACCTGCCGTTGGAGCAGCTGTACTGAGAGAGGGGCTCACAGGTAGGGAAAGCTGGGGAAAGAGTCAGGAGAGAGAGGTGTGAACGCGTGACTCCCCAGACGGCCCGATGTGACGGCAATGCTGCACACTTAACTACGGACTAATTAATGAAACGATTAATTAATTTTGCACTCATTAATTAGTCAGGCATCTCCGGGAGCTCACATAGGGACACTGCTTCGATAAACTTTTCCGACAGTTTTTTGACGTTAACGACTATAATTGAATTTTCGGAAGGTAATAAATTTTGATTTTTTTCTCCTTGGGTTGTCGTTTAGAAGGCAACATGAAATGCAAGCATGACGACATTTAATTACAGGGGCAAATAGGGGGTGGGAGGGGCTTTCGTAATGCCTGTGAACAGCTCTAGAGGGCCCCCCCCCCGAGCTGTTTAACTGTGGTCCAGAGGTAGACATATCGGAGGGGCGCTTGAAGCACTTCAACGCTGAACACAAGCTCTTCTTATTTATTTATTAGTGATTGCGGGAGGCTTATAATTATCATAATAATAATCATCATCATGTCGAGTCCTAGAGCAGCCTGTCTGAGCAATACGGCTGAGCGCGGCAGTAAGGCCACTTCCGCACTTTGGAATCAGCCGACTCGTTGGTCCGGAGCCCAGTCCGGCAGCTGGAAAAATGAACCGTGGTAAACCGGACTCAGAACCAGGAATGGTACAATATCCGAGCCCCTCCTGGAACTCGAAGCGAAGCCGTGCTGTGGCCCGCAGTTTGGGGTCTTGTGTGCAAATCCACCTGTATGCTCCCACTACCACAGTGTGCGCCCAGCATGTTCACACTATCCCATCTGTTTGAGAAGAATCCAAACTGGGGGAAATATGTGAAGTCAATCACCAGTAAACAGGCAGGTTACTTTTCTTGTTTTTGAACAGAACTATTAAGCTGCTGATTTAATTTTCTGCTTCAAAGGTATAATTCCCAGCTATAAATGGCACTAAATTAAGTGGAATAAAAAGGTTATAGTATTACTCTAATGGAAGATAAAAATGTAGGTAAATTATTCAATTGGACGAGAAAATGCTTTTGGCTATACAGACGTAACGATCACTTTGGTGGTTCAAATAGTAGAGCACTAATTATAAAAATTAAGCATAATTACTTTGGTTATATGTTAATCAAATATTCAATGCTTTCGGGGAAAACACAATATAACACCAAAATCTTAACCAGCGGTACAAATATACCACAGATAAAATCAAATGGTGCAATCTTTATTGTGTATGATGAGTTAAGTACATACCCTGCAGGTCACCTGACAATAATGTTGTTCTCTGTTTAGTAGATGCTCATCTGTACAGCTGGATCTTAGTGTGAAGGGTCTTAGTGTGTACATTTTGATAAAGAGTACCGGCCCACGACAGCTGAACTATCTCAGCTCTCTGACGGGAAGGCGGGAGCAGCAGAACCGGCTGCATCACTCACCACGGTGCTTCTCCTCTGGCTCCCATCCGAGCAGCTTGAAAACCTGCTCCTCATGAGAGAAGCTTTGCTGCTTCCCAATTCCGGACAGCGTAGCCGAATTGTATTACATGCGGCGGGGGGTGGGGGGGGGGGGGGGTTGGTGAAGAAGTCTCTGACAGACACCGTTGACACCAAAGAAGAAACTGTTGCCCAAAGAGACGCCCCGAAATTAACCAACATCTGCCTGTTAATTTTTACAGCAAGACCATAAAAACTTGACCCACTTCTGCTCCTGAGAACATCAGCTCCTCTCCCTGTGTGATGCATTTTGAGTTATGATCCGCCTCGTTAACGTCACAGTGAATTTACACAGGCTGTTCCATGACCCTAAAGCCATGGCTGAAATGACACCCCGAAACCACGGAGAATGGAATTACTGCAGGCCATCACTCATCGTTAGGATGAACCTACTTCTTGGCATATCTGCCCAGTTGGTCATGGTGCCGCATTCCATAGGGTTGGGCCTTCACCTTACTGTGTGGAGGTCATTCAGTATGCCAAGGCCAGATACAACCTTCCCTTACACTTCTACAGCCTGGTGCCCACTTGCGTAAAGATTACCAAGCATACATTCATCGTCACGTTCTTGAGCTCACACAGCACTGGAGGCTGTGGTTGCCACCTAACCTATGATGAATAAACAGCTGGATATATGAATTTTGGTATTGTGGGGTCAGTGGTCGACCTCACAAACCATCCAAAAATCCACCGAAGGAACTCAAAAACAACCTGAGGTACCACCAATAAAATGGAAAAAAAATTCCAGCCCAGTTATGATGTAATGTGTGACATGGTTCACAGCCACTCGGAAGGAGGGTTAAATGGATCTCTGTTTTCACGACATGGGACTTTTGTGTCACCACATGCCTGCAAGCTGCCCGGGACAGGTCCCCATCACCAGTCGGTATCCACACCTTTATTCATCCCGGCCCAGTGCCAGGCGATGGATGACAGGTGACTGGTGATCACCCCTGGCCTGAAATTCAGCAGAACATTCCGGCGTCTCACATAGTACAGTGGCGAATGGATCTCGAAGGATTTACGGATTCTGCTTGCCCATCTGGTGGAAAAAAATGGCCTTCTTCCACAATTAAAGCCCCGGAAAGGGAGCCACGTGGGGGGGCAATGCTCAATAATAAGCGAGTGTGCAGGTCACACCATGACTGTGTGACAGCTAGGGCCTTAACGCATATAGCTAAAGAGCACAGCACTACATGATAATGACCCCTCCGGAGGAAGCAGCATGGTAGTGAGCTTTTATATTAGATTTATTTAGCAGGTGCTTTTGTCCAGAGCGACACACAAGTTAGGCAAATGGCACAATAAAAACATACAGCTTTTCAGGAGACCACTCGCTGTAAGTATAGCTAGGCTTAACTTCGAGTAATCGCCCAGGTACAAGTGCCATCTGTATAGCAGCGAGAAACCAAACCAGCCAGAATGTAATAAGACGACTATTCAGGATCACAGAATGGAGCCAAGCTAGTAAAGGTGTTCCTGGAACATGTGGATCTTTCTTGAAATGTGCTTTTTGAAGGTGGAGAGGGAATCTGATGACCAGGTATGATTCAGTAGCCCATTGCACCATTAGGGAGCCGCACGTGAGAAAAGTATACAGGGTGATAATGAGGTCCTCAGGGTGCTGCAGGCCAGACAGCTTACAACTTGCACGTGGAATGGCTTTCCAACACAAAGGTACCTATGGTCCAACAGGGCTTGAAGGAGCAGTTTTTGTTCCACGGTCACAGTGGAAGTGAAAAGTGGGCCTGATGCGATTCAGACGTTCATGTCCTGGTGCCCGGTGCATTAATCTCACTTCTGCTTTGACGGTGTATTGTCTGATGCCATTCAACAAGTCACTCTTCATGAAGTAATGGGCCAACTGTGAAAACCAGCCACATGACAGATCAGTGATCATAAACCTAGGAGAAGGACATAATTGCTGCTCCTGTGAATCTCAATCGGCTTTGATGAAGGACAGATGCATGATAGTAGAATATGTTATTCCTAGACATTCTACCGCGATAATTGTGGAAGTGGAATATATGATTAACACCCACTGATGCATGGGGAAAAAAACACTGATGAATACTGCAAAACCGTCATAATTTTGAAAAATACCGTGATATAGAATTTTGGTCATACCGCCCCGCTCTAGTTTAAACGTTTAAAACTGATAAATGTAAGAGTAAACTCTCAGTTTTATTGCTTAAACACCTTCGCACAGCAAAGAAAACATCAGGATTCTGCTCCCCAGCCTCAACGAAAACAGAATATTCCAGATGTACAATGTACAAAGCACAGCTCCAAACGTGTACAGGAACTAAACGCAGCAGATCTCCGGACTTGCAGCTTGGTCTAACACAATTATCCTGCATGTTTTCAGACTACAGATGACTAGATCTTGGTAAATACCAACAAGTTCCAGAGTACTGTATTTCAACTATTTAGGTTAGAAATACAAAACCAGCTAAAATTACCTTCATCTAAGGACAGCGAGTACCTGGAGATGATTTAAAATAATTTACTCAGGAAACACTAAGTGTAATCTCACAGTCATCTGATAGATTAAATATTAAAGCAGATACGCATCTTTCTCAATACTGGCACTGCAAAGATGAGGCCACCCAAAACCTGAAGGGGCACGTCAAATTTTAAAAAGAAATGCAACATTTCTCGGGAAATATGGGAGGAGAATCTTCCAGAATAGGTATTAGGTACGTTATGAAAGAGTGAAGAGGTATGAATGACCGCGCTTTCCCATCTAAGACAAAGAGCGAGAGGACTAATGTTAGGCAGGACATCAGATGGTGTCGAGGCATGGCATGGGAGAGCAATGCCCCCCCCACCCCATGAAGCTCATACTAGGAGCATGAGCACGCTGGTGAGCTCATAGTTCAAGTGGCGAGAGAGCGTGACGGCACAGGCTCAGTGACCTTCTTCTGGAAGCCCTGGGCCGCCCCGGTGCCTCACAGAGAGGATACGCGGCACCGTTCTGGAAGGAAACCCATCCCTATTGACATTTTAAACTCTTAAGTGTATGATGGAGTTGTCAGATTGGCAAGAAAAGAACACACTGATGGTAAACACTGACCTTTTTTGGAGCCCAAGACGTCTTAACCCAGACCATAGAGTGATCACCCTTTTTAAGAGCCTCCTGGCCAATCAAACTTTTTCCTCTCATGCAAGGCATTCCTCCTTGGCAAGGCAGCGCGGCCTCTGAAGGCACAGGGCCTCTGAAAGTGGGGAGATGGCCACTCCATAGTGGAGTGACTTTCAGAGAGGCCCTTCTCTCCTGCTAGACTCCAAATGTAATACGCATTGTCAAAGCCAGTGAGGCAGTGATATGCATACCGATCAGCAGATGGAGTCATGCCAGATTTGAAAACCCACTCTCTCCGGGTGCTACAGGTTCAAATGACCAGGACGAGGCCTTCCGTGATTTTGGTCTTTCAGATTTTTCCCCATTGCACGTGCCATGGTGAGAGGCACCCCCAGGTGACTTTATGTGATAGTGTGACAGCAGTCTGCCAGGTGGCAATGGGGACTCACCGCATGAGGACATCTCATCTGACCGATCCCCGCAGTCGTCATCTCGGTCACACCTCCATGTCTCTGGGATGCACCGTCCGTTCTGACAGGCAAACTGCTTGGGCTGGCAAGTCTGGGCTGAAAACAAAGCCACCTCCCATTGGGCAAATGGTCTCCGTGACAACCCTACCCACTGAGCATTAGCCATCGATGGACCACTCACAGTGATTAAGTAACATCTCGCAAAAGAGACTCCGACCAAATGATGAACGACGATCACATTTCAGAATATTGCGTCATTATTTATCAGTGAGGCTGGGCCGCATATGAGGGCCATCTTGGCATGGTCTCCTAAAGATGCAGGCTCTGCTTCGACAAAGCAACAGAAGAGGGGCACTATGCCATGCCAGTGTCCCATCAGACTGATTCCCACCACTTGCATCCAGGCTAAGCATGATGGGTACTGGAACACAGATACACTTGGAAAGGAAGGACCCTAGAGTGGACACGTTTGAGAAGGTGTTGAGCCCTGCGTGTGTCATATGACCAGTTACCCCAGTGGGGCTCCGGCCAAAAATTAGTTAACCAGCTTGCTAATTCTTCTCAATTAAGACACAATTTAGAAAATAAATAAAAATCTAAAAATACATTTAAATCAGATAAAAGTGCAATTATATATTCTATGAAAATGGTTTATCTTTATATAGTAATTTATACAGCATGAATGATTATGTAGATGATTTCATTAGTAGATACTTAATGTTTTGCATCTGAAGTGAAACGCCCAGTGAAAGTCTCCCATAAACACGACACTTTGCATTACAGGCCACATTTGAAAAGCTCCTCTTGCTCATTTAATCTGCTTTTCCCCTCACAGATCATGCTGGGGTTTATGATGCACGCAAAGGGGCTAAGATCCCCACAGAGAGGCTGTCGGCCCCCTCCCCATCAGACACTGCTGTCCTCGTTACACAGTCAAAGGACACTTCACAGTAGCAAAGTAGTAACGGGACAAATGGCACTGTGAACCTCCTGGTGGGCGGGGCTATCATGAGCTGTCAATCACTGACTGGTTTAACCCAATAGGAATCAAGAGAAATCAGTGCACACACAAACCGGCACAGATTTTTTAAGCCTCTTTTTTTCTACTGAAACAGTCCAGAGTGAGGCAGTTTTTAACTTCAGTAAACCAGGTCAGGCTGCCAAATGGCCCAATGATTTTTAATTTTGTCAAACCACTTAGAGCTAAAATGAAAGCCAATATATATTAATAACTGATCAAAAACAAGATACAGACCATGAAGCAATAAAGCAAATCCAAACACATTATCTGTACTGGGAAGAGTTTTCCTTTTCCTCCAAGGCTTATGACACAGCTGTCTAGCAGCCCCCAGAAAGACTGGCACAACATTCAGCACATCTAGGAACACTTACATAAGTGAGACAGGCATTCAGAGGAGATGTTTCACAACCACAGGAAATGCATATTTCATGCTGCAGGGAAGCACTGAAATTAACATGAGGCATGACACTACAACAGGATGAGACGGTTAGGCCATCAGGCGTGGCTCAGCGGGCTAGGCCTCTGTAGCTGGGATCAGAAGGTCACTGGCTCAAATCCCATGCTAAGCAGACTAGTCACACTGCTGCTGGGCCCTTGAGTAAGGCTCCAGTGGGGCCAATTTTCCTTTTACAGGGTGGTTTGGTAAAATATATTAACATTCATGGAGAAGCACTACCTGATTGGCCAATTCATTAATATTCATGAGAGAAACGCTATCTGACTGGCCAGTGAAAGTGCTCCTATCGACATGTGCTACCTAAGGCATTCACTGGCCAATCAGGTTGCCCTTCTGTCATAAATATTAATGGGTTTTCTCAAACCACCCTGTAAGATGAAAACTTGCCTCCAGGGGTGGCAGATAAGTGGCCTGACCCTGCACTCAGACCCCAAGCTTCACTCTCACCTCTATACGTGTATGGGCCTTAAAAAAGGAGAGCAAAATGGGATATGTGGAAGAACTCTGGCATGTATCTGTACTCCTACTTCTTCAAGTGATAAATAAAACTTTATTTAATTTTCTCTCCAGCTCTGCCGCTGCTGGCGGGATGGACCCTGATCTTCGTACCTGAGCACGTGAGGTTGGACTCGTCTTCGCCGTCGCTACAGTCGCTGGTGCTGTCACACAGCCACCTCTTGGGGATGCAGCGGTTGCTCCTGCATTTGAACTGGTCTGCAGGGCAGCTGTGGTTATCTGAGGACAAAGCAGGGGGCAGGGGGGGTCACCCAAATATTTTCTTCATGTGCAATTTGTACTGTACATACTGTATTGCTACAGTATGTATATACAGCATACAGCTGTATATAGAGTTAATTTCAATTCTTTTTATTGCTTATGTATTGGATGTATGATTCATTAACAGAGATATGAATGATGAGCTAGTTCAATATTTTTATTTAACTTTGCTTCATCCCAAATTCTACAGTGCCCCCAGAGTTATCATAGTTAAAGAAAACTAACAAAACAAAGGAAACTAAATGTAGTAAAAAAAAATATGGAAATAAAAATAACAAGCCTTCACAAAAAGCAATAACTGCATTGTATGTTTACAAAACAGAGTAAAATAAACTGAAATTACAGATGTAATTTACATTATGTCTTTGTGTTTCATTTTTGTTTAATTATTTCGTACGTATCTCTATAACATAACTTGAAATCTTGAAAAGCCATATTTGAACAGGTGATTCATTCATAATGCAAGGATTTGGCAATGATTTGCCATAGAGCTGCAAGACCTAGTGTTGCACAGTCCAGTATATTAATAAGTTCATTTTGAGTTGGTTCAACTTTTTTCATGTTTTCATATCCTCAGATTTACGCTAGCTGCATCTCACCTTAGAAGAACAATTACACACATTTTGCAAATGAAGGCCCATATCTACAGTTTATGTACTGTCCACTAACACTCGTTTTTTTCTGCTTAATGACAGAAATACACTGATTGGCATACCTTTTTTGTCATAAGCAAATACTTGTTACAAAATAGTCTTGTTTTTATCTTGTTTTTTTTACACAATACTTTTTCTGACCTGAATTGTCCCTCTGTAAATACCTTAAACTAAATAAGACTAATATAAACTAAATTAAAACTAAATATTTTAAAAAACTAGCAACCCCTCTTGCTAACAAAAACTAAACTGGAAATTGAAAACAAAAAGTAAAAATGAAATAAAAATATAATCTAATGGAAAAATGCAAAACTAATATAACCTTGGTGGCCCCAGCAAAAAAAACATTTTATGGTAGCCATGTGGGGCACGGTGTATGAAAGTTCAGTATCCATAAAGTGCTTAGATATTTATACTGGGTGAAATGACAATAAAAATCCGAGAATTTTTAACCGATCGTGTCACTCCCGAGTTTGAGGAAGTCGTCACGGAACGAAACGTTGCTTGTATTTCACATACAGATGGTTCCATCCGAAATCACAAAAGCCTGAAAGCATGGACATTTACTGCCACGATGATCCTCTTCAATCACACGGCTGGTATGTTAATAAATAAATACAATCAGCTGGCCAGATGTCTCGGTTTTTTGCAGATGGTTTATAAGCTTAATCAAACTTAATAGTTTTTCATTCCAGACTGGTTTTGCTTTGTTTTTTCTCCATTTAATCCACCTTACCTTCACAAATTGTATTTCTGATCTTCCTAGGCAGCTTTTCACACTCGCATGATCCTGAATAACACTGATATATAATTTAACGTGAGTCACCTGATCACAGTGGCCACATTAGGAAGTGAACTCAAATGACTGAATTGCCTTTCATGGTGGGCCCTCTTTCAGATGTGCACCATTGAAGCATATGCTAAGGGCAGAGGTGTGGCGCAGGGGGCACATACAGCATGCATGGGCCTCCTCGTCGCTCCCATCTAGACAGTCGTCGTCACCATCACACCTCCATGCGGCTCGGATGCAGCGACGGTTCCGGCACTGAAACTCGTCAGCCTGACAGCGCTGGGGCTCCCCGTCTCCTGACGAAGCTTTGGGAGGTCAAATGATCAAAACGTCGCACAGGGACCAACTGTTTCAGGTTTAATCTGCATATTTCCCACAATCCACTGCAAAACACTGTGAAATGCACCTCCCTGGATTGCCCATAAGCAATGTTTACACATTCCTTTGGTAATAATATACGCTCATCAGTACAAAGCTACTCAAGGCAGAAATCGATGCACTATGCACATAATAATATTCCCGTCTAGATGGCTCACTGTTTTGCTAAATCAATATGGCTTAAATGCCCTATTGTCCCATAACAACATGGACAGTTGGGGGATGTGAACCGGAAAGCTGCAAGGGTCACCAGTCCAGCTGTGTGTAACAGGGACAAACGAGGACACGCGCTATCGAGCATACGGCACACACCTGAGCAGGTGACATTGTTCTTCAGGAGCCTCTGGTCATCGGCACAAGCGCACACACGCCCCCCCGGCACAGCCAGGCACAGCGTGCTACAGCCCCCATAGTTGACACGGCACGCGTTGTCACCTGAGGGAATCGAATGTAGCCTTAAAGTGAGATTTAAGGGGGGGGCGAAGCGAAAACTCACAGGAGCCGGAAAGTTCCGGCCTCTCCAAGCAGACCTGTTCCGAGTGCAGCTGAATCACATGAAGATAAAAACCATCGATACGTCGTGAAATAGATGTGGTGTCACTGCAAGGGGGGTGGAGGGCACTGCACACTCAGAGAGGTAATTGTGATCAGAGTGAAGCGTACACTTGGGGCCAATAAAATAAAATGGCTTTGGCGAGCCGTCACCCCTTTGTTAGCATGAAGTACGAGGGCTGCTCTTAAGGCCTAGACGCCAGGGCGATTCCAGACGCCAGGCCTGAACCAATGAGATAAAACCCTTTGTTTTGGTGAGAGCCAATCAATAGCACTCAGCAGAAGAGCGATCCAATTAATCTTCATGGCGTTTTGGGCCAGATAAATTGCCTTTTCTGACACATAAAAAATTTTGACAGAAATCCAGCGGCCATCCTACTCTCCTTTTGCTTTATGAGGCTCTGTGCATTTAAGCTCAGATTAATTTAGTGCATTTCCTTGTAAATAATTCTAATGGCCTGCTTGCCTGCCAGGTAGAAACTGAAATGTTTTTCTAGCGCTTTGTCAGAATTGTCCCATTATTCTCACACCTGCACGAGGATAATAGGTTAGAATTCACCTGGACTATTGATTCCAGGTGGGCCAATGCGTCATTCCAGGGACGGGAGAAAAAGCTTGTGTGATGCACAAAAATGCACAAATAAAAGCAAAAACACAAAAAGCAAACATACACTAAAGCACACAAACTAAAGCAAACACACAGGAATACTGCACTCGCAGAACAAGACACAAACAAAAAAGAAAAACATGCAACAAAGCAAACACGCTAAAAGACACCAAAGCAAAAGCAGCAACACAAAAGCAAACATACTGCATACAACACACACAGATCTCATTCTTTCTTGTGAGTCAACTATGGCGAAAATAACAACCACAAGACAAACATGTTTTTGTTTTCACTCAAGGTTGTGCCCCGCAAAAAAATGGTGGGACAATATGTAACGATGTTAGGTTTTTCTCCAGTGTTCTGCACTGAGCCTCAGCGGAGGAAAGGGGCTTACAGCATGTCCCAGACGGTAAGCACTGCTGCTACAGGCCATGTATGGGATTATAGGACATGCAGCCCACCCTGCTGACTCCTCCCCGGCTTCACGACTGATGCCTCCGACTGAGCTACTTCAGGGTTCAGGAAGGAGCTACAATCTAATGACAAATTAATTAGGCCTGCATGTTCTGCCCCCATAGGAGCATCACACAATAATTCCCTTTGTATCACGATACAACATGAGCTGAAGAGCTAAATTGGATTATTAATCGATGATACTCATTTATTTAATGCAATTCATGTCTCATTTTAGCTACAAATCCTTCGACGGGCATAATGATTCCCTTTTAAATGATTCAATTAGTCAAGATGATTCACTATTTTTGGATGGGCATGTCGTCAGGGTCATAGTCAACAGCTGACGTCTCCACGGTGGGCGAGCGATCGGTGGGTGGTGCCCATGATGCTGCAAAGGCAACCCCTGTTAAGCCTAATCAGAGACAAATGTGCCCACTGAGCAGGTACATAAAAGCAACACATCAGCAGAGGTGGGGATATAATTGGATTTTCATAATGGGCAAATGAGCCAATGGTATCCCATTGTCGCAACCTAGAGCACCAAACCTGGGTGCTTTATCTGCCCGACACATTTAGACCCGTTAGGATGATCGGCCTGTGGCTGCTGCCTGAGAGCATCACCTCACTATTTTCAGGAGCAAATGCGATCCAGGCTTGTTTACGCAACAGACAGACAGCGTGGTGAAGTTAAATACCAATTCAAGCAGAGAAACTGGGCTTAGACTTAACCCCACTGCTTCAAAGATTTCATTTTCCCACATTCTACTATTTAAAGGAGCTGCTCATTCCATTGCAAAATAATCAATACCAAACTGTGCGCACACCTTACTAGCTATTTGGAGCCCAAGATCAGCTTTTTTTTTTAAAGTTGTTTTTCTGGTTATTTTTCAATTCTTTTATCCAACAATTTCAGTCCTCCTAATTCCGTTACACTTCACATACCTCACAGACACACAGACAAGAGGAGTAAACAGACAACGTGCCATAACCCAACACAGCTGTAAACCTCCATAATCGTTTCACCAAATGTTCTACGTGTCTCCCGGATAATCAGGCAGGAGGCCCGTTTCCCATGAGCCCTCACTGTGCTTCACAGGCCATCTGTGGCCCCGAAGATACACCAGGCCTGAGTCTGAAGAAGGGTGTGGATTTTACCTTGCTGCCTCTCGGCGTCGTAGACTTGAAGGCCAAAGAGAGGCGGCCTCTCGCTCCTCAGCAGGCTCACGTTACCCAAAGAAGTGTCCAGTTGGAAAATAGAGGCGTTCATGTAATCAGTCCAGAAGACATGGTTCCGGTACACCGAGATCCCATAGGGGTGGTTTAATTCCCGGCCATCATACACCACCTAGGCAGAGAGCAGACTTGCCAGTTTCAATGGTGGGGGGTTATGCAAATGAGCATTAAGACAGATCTCTGCACAAATGTCATTTGGTTCGGTTGTTAGGTTTGTAATGAAACAGCTGAATAATCCAGTGCTGAAATATGTTGTTCATTATCTGGGGCACTAATGTCAGGCCTCTGTATTGGCTTACCGTTCTTCCAGTGCCATTGAGGAAAATCTTCTCTATGTGGTCGTAGTAGGCATCGCACCAGTAAATGGTGCCGGTTCCATGGTCCAGTGAGAGACCGTTAGGCCACAATATGTTCGATGTGACGAACAGCTGCCGGTTGGACCCATCCATCCAAGCTCTTTCTATCCTACCAATGCTATCATTGACTTCATCCTCCTCCCAGTCCGTCCAGTACATCCAGCTGATAAAGACATTGTCATGAAGCAGTTGAAAATTCAAAATGGCAGTTAAAGATTAGGCCAGTCATAGAGTTTTCGTTTTCCTCCATAAACCGTTTTTCCACAACAAGCCCTCAGCTGAAAATGAGCATAGTTCTGGTGGAGCTAGAGGGAATATCCTGGCCCGTTAGTCCACAATCATAATGATCCACCACCAGGGGGCCCATCCACCGTAACATAACACAGTTCAGGTCTAAAGCGAGTATTAATGCCCCATTTGCCCTCAAGATCGTAATCCCAGCCAGCTGCAGTATCCAAAAATCTGTAATTTTTAAAATGGTATTCATTTGTTGATAGTGTTCGGGGACATAAAGTAATAATTCATTTAATTGGTTAGGTGCATAATTACAGACAACAGAGGGACATATACCCTACAACCAACCCTCCCAAATTTGTGTTTTAGCTTTTTCGCTAATTGAAAAGAACCAAAGAAAGTTTAAGACAGAAATAGCAAGCCAAGGACTTTGGGGACAAAAGGAAGATGTATTCTGCAAGAACAAAGCTGATTATAAATTCTAATATATACTCAGCCGTTACACTGCCAAACATATACCTAATTTCATTTTCAAATAATAAAATAGTCCAGTTAAGAAAAAAGATTATCAGATGGGTCCTCACTCTGCCACGCAGACGCCCATTGCATAACCCTTCACATGACAGCAGGAATCTGCCTCTTTGTTCTCAGCGATTCCCGTGTGACCCCATGAATATTGTAAATCATACTGGGGAGCGTGTGACTGGCAGCACCCTCCACTAAGAGACTGTCCAAAAAACAAAAAACTGAATCAGAGGCGGCAAATCACTGAGTGCTAATCCCAAGTATTATCGTGTCAGCACAGCTAGGAGGTGACAGACACAGACTGACAGACACTTTGTGTGCTCGCGGGTGTGCCTGCGTGCGGGTGTGTGTAAGTGTGTGTGTGTGGGTGTGAGTGCATGCAGGCGTGTGTGCGTGCAGGTGTGTGTGTGTGTGTGTGTGTGTGCCACATGCTTGTGCCAAGAACAAAACCTGCCACTTCAGAAGGAAGCTAAAGAAACGAATGCAAGAAAACACCACCAGAGGTGAAGTGGCAGTTTCTAGGAATCAGTCCCTCAGCTTCCTAACCTTGCAGATGAACGTGACCATGCAGCAGAATTAATAACAGAACAGCTCGCGAATGTCCCGCACTCGTAGACGGGGTGGGCGTCCATCTGTTACGTCCGGAGGAGAGAAAAAGAGAGCGCTCTGCACTAATTAGACTGGGCTCGGCCAGGGTCAGATACTAAGAAACGTTACTAGACTGATTCCTATACTATAGGGCAGTTCTTATCCTAAAAATGGGCTCTCCAGGAAGAACGAGAACAACAGGAAACCTCTCCATCCTGCAGCTGTGTGACTCTTTACAGATCCACTCCTTCTGTTTCCAAATTCAGGTCCATCCAATCATGACTGATTCTGATGTAGCTGCCGCTAGCCTCGTAATGGATGCATCAGAGTGTCCAGAAAAGGAAAAAAAATAAAGCAGGTGAACGGGAGGAGAGGAGGAAGGATGCAGAAAGTTTGGACGGTCCATCAGAAAGATGGTCCAGTGTACTGGCAACTGGTCGAATCTGAGCTCTTCTCGAGATGAAGCTGAGAGCTGACAGAGGGATCGGCACATCTGTGGTGCAGAAGCCAGCAGGTCTGTGCTTACTGAGACGGAAAACTATTCAGAGGCTGCAAAACCACTCAAAAACATCTCCTCAAAGGCAGCAATTACACATTTTATTATATAGTAGCGATGCACAATATAACAGTATCAGTATCAGCCGCTGTTCATTAAAAATCAAGACATCTGCCCAGTGTGTCAGTCCTGGCCAATATTTCCAGCTGAAATTTATACTTCAGTTAACATTAGTTATCAGCACCAGAGCTAAAGACACAACTTCTAAAATATTGGAGATGATTGTATTTTTTGTAGCGGAGAACAAAAGGACTTTCTCATTCACCACTAAGAACCTCACTGAAGTCTCCAAGTCTGCTCTGTCTGCAAATAAAAACTGGTGGCATGGACACTGACTGCTACTACACCGCAACAGAATGTCCACCTAGATCCCCATTTCTATTTTCGCTGGGCTTCATATAGGCCACAGTGTCCGCGTTAAAAGCAGATCTCGGCCTAACATTGAATTTCACAATCTGCCGAACACATCAGCAAGTTGCTAACGATCAATTAAGAAAACTGCCGTGGACGTGGTGTGCAAGCCGAAACTCCGCACCCACGTGGAAGACGCGTGCCGATATTTCAAGAATAACAAGGGCGTCGGGCCCTCATCCAGGCCCTTCGGCTACATGGATCTCCTTCCATCCAGGACGATAATGAGATTGGCTGCAGGCCACAAATCCCACCTCATTATTTCCCAAAGCAATTTCATGCAGAAGATCCACTACCAGTACGCCATATGTGTGTATATATATATATCCCCAGTGTGCCAGAACACGGAGGATATAACTACAATATAACTAACGTGAGACTGGGCCACGGAGACATCCAGGTAAGACATGACAGGAAGTCGCTTAGTTATGAAAACACAGCTTTACTTTAAATCCCTGTCATGACTCCAGAGCTGACTGGATGGGCTACACTGCCAGTCGTCCTTCTCCCCCGACACGAAGGTACACGGATTTTCGCAATATGTCACGCCCATCTTCCGGCCGCTGCCTGTCTGCCACAATTTGATCGCGGGTGATGACATCAGCCTCTACCCACCACACACCTTATTTTATAAAGGATTTACTTGACTGCCCTTCCAGGTGACAGACAATAATTTTATACTTTTCCCCAAATCCCACCTGTTTCTTTCCTCATCATTTTCCTTCCCCCGTCTGTTCAAACACCTTTCGACAATTTTTCAGTGACAGTTTTGTATGTATGAACCATTATATAAACTTTTTGACTGACTCACAGAAGAATCAATCCGTGCCATGCAGCTCATAGGCAATGGTCAGTGCATCATGTTACTAATGTGGATAAATACCACCTTCTAATACCACCATCATAAGCAGCTATTAAAGAACTCTCTCTATATATATATGCAGTATGTTATATACAGGTTAAATAAAAGGGTTTCAAAGTCCTGACGCAGAAATTAGGGTTTCAGACATACCAGTGAATAGGGTCCACCACGATGGCCCTGGGATGAGACATATCTCCTTCCAAGAGTGTCTTCCTGGTTTGGGACGCCCTCTCCAGCCGGGCCACGCTGATGGTTTTCCGATAGCCGTCATTGGTCCAGTACAGGTTGCTCCCGATCCAGTCGACAGAAATCCCCTCCACGTTATCGAGGTCTATAACAGAAGGTAAATAGCCCCACTGTAGCGCGACTGCACTGGTGCAATCTATCATTGTCTGCAAGGGGGCCTTTTACGCTTCACACCCCAAAGCATTTTCTTACGAGAGATTAATCAATTGTTCCGGTTAAAAAAAAACAAAGAATATGCAAATAATGCTGCTTACACAAACACATTTGTGCGACAGAGGTTGACCCCATTCTAGAGAACCTCTTCACTCTGTTCTTTGCAAGGTGTAATAAAACATGCGATGAAGGTCTTAATTAATCATGGAACAGAGGAGGTACCATACAAATTTCCGGCCAGATTTGGAGGTCCAGTCAAAAAAAGAACAACACGCATAAACAACCATACATCAAGGACACTCTGAGATGTACACTCCCCAACACGATCGTTAGGTATGTAGGCCATATGTGTTGCATTTATGACTTCCCCTCCCTCTCCTCAATGCCTCCTAGGAAGGGCCTGACACCTACCATCTTTGAGTATCGTCTCCCGCCCACTTCCATCGATCCTCTGACGGCCAATCAGAAAGCTGGTGGTGTCGGCGAAGTAGATGTAGCCAGCCTCGGCGTGAAAGTCCAGTGCCCGTGGGTTGACAAGCTCCACAATCGGCATCATGTGTTCATCCCCAGACTTGACGTTCATGTCCAGGCCTCGGATGAGTCCCGGTCGGCCTTTTCCGTAGAATAGAAACAGCTCACTTTTAAGCTCTGTGAGGGAAACACGAACACCACAAACAGGTCCGTCAGATTTAGTTACCTAATTTAATGCAGTGTCTAATTAATCGACACAATTAATGTGCTTTCAATCTGGGACAGAGCAGAAAACCTGTTTCTGGGCAAAGTGAATGCAAAGCTTGAAGACTATGCTCATTACATTACCTTAATTAAAAAAAGAATTAGTCTGACTGATTGGCTCTTATCGAATCAATCACCCCCTTTTGTTTGGGCTGGTCTACAGTTTCCTCGGACATGTCTCACTGGTTAAGGAAAAAGTGATAGCGGGATACGTGCGTTTCTTCCACTTTAGGACGTTTTGTTTCACAACGTGGTGTCTGATGCCTGCGGAACAAGTCACATTATGGCCGCACTAATTAGGCTTGAGGTATGTTAACGAAGGTGGGGGAGGGCATCTTTTGTAAGACAATCAAAATGAAGATAGCACACAATCCATACATGTGACATTGATCGTCACATATGAGGGGATTTGAATTCCCTCAGTGGGGCTCTACGTCAAGTAATAGATGAACTGCTTTATTTATTGGTTTGTTATTTTTCTCTTTTTAAGAATTTACTTAGCTGGGGATGTGAGAGAAACTGAGGCACAGAGAGGGCAACTGACACCAGCATGCCGATCATTACATGTGATATTCATGGAGTGTGCACAGCACATATCGTGATTTGCTAGCCCAGGACATAACCCCCGCTCCCAGAGAAACTATCTTCTGTTACATCTTTCTGAATAAATCACAAGGCAACATGATTACTAGAGTGGGGTGCAGCGAATATCGTTAAGACACGCAGAAGCTTTCGAGAGTCTGGGGGATATCGGGATAAAGCTGCGTTTTACTCACTGATATTTCAGGTTTACTCAGCGTCTAACTTAGAGCTGGGAGAGAAGGACCAAAGACTGTATCTCTGTATTTTTAGGGAGAAAAGCAATTCACAATATATATTTATATGTTTTCTATATATTTTTATTATATATATATATATATTTTTTTTTTTTTTTCTTGGTAATTTTTAAAGTCAATACTACACTACATGTGAGACATCACAAACACGTATTAAAACAGTGTGGTAAAAACAAAATACACAAATATACTAATACAAAAACTCAGTATAGAGATGTTCTTTATTCCAAACAGAAGCCTCAAAATAAAGTCTAAACAAATTATGCCTATATCTGTGTTGCATGGGTCAAGTAAAGCAGCTAAGACACAAAAGTGTTTCCCTCTTCTTTGTGCACCAACACTCTTCTTTCTCAGTTTATGACACTACTCTCAAAGCAGAGGGCAAATAATGAAGACAAATAACTGTGTAAATGTAAAACCTATTTCACAAATGGCTCTAAAAACAAGCCTTACAACCAATTAAAGTACACTTAATAACTGGAAAGATCTTTATTTCAAAGTATGAGCCTTCAATAAATAAATATTGCGAATGACGATACGTTTAACTCCTTAGCTATCAGGTAATTTTTAAAAACAAAATGAACCAAGGAATAATGATTCCTATCCTTTCATCACCATCGTTTTTACCATGATTTTAGCTGTGAAGTCTGGGATTCTGTGCAAAGTCACGACTGAAGGTCTCATATTGTTTACAACCAGAAAGGAGTACTACAGGTCTCAATTAAAAATCTTTCCTCATACTATTTTATTGTGCAATAAAATTCTATCGATATAAACGGTACTGTTTTATCCAACATCTCGTTTGAAAATAAATCGATATACCATTAAAATTCAATATACTGCCCAGCCCTCGTTTGACTCTTACACTGATTATACTTCTAAAGAAGAAGATCCAATTAGTATGTAAACGTCAGTGATGTCATGATTAATGATGTCAGGCTGTGATGATTTCAAAGCAGAACGGCACAGGAGAGACTCTTTTGGCCTCGGAGTGTCGCCCTGACCTGGTTATGCGCCATTTAACCTGTTTATCAACAAATTCATTTATTTATTTCCATCTCACCATGTTTCCAGGCCCTGGAATAACAGCCTAATGTGTGCCGTGTTTCCTGTGATGGATCGCTTTAAGGAAACTCACCCATCATTTATCCAGACATCAATACCTCATCTCCCTCGGCCTGCCAGACGGTTCGAACGACGGCCAAGAACAAATTGCCTGGACAGCAGTGGGGAATAATGTGCACTGACTTTTGCAGGATCGCCCGTCGCTCCCCAGGGTGAAGCCCGTCCGGCATCGGCAGGTCCGGGACTTGTAGCTGCCGCTGAGTAGGCAGACATGAGCGCAGCCCCCTGGTCTCCCGTATGGGTCGGCCTCGCAGGCATGGGTCCGGACTGTGGGGAGGGAGAAGGGCGCACCACACGACGCACAGCCACACAGTTAACCACGTGACAAAGCACGACGGTTAGCGGCACGCTCTGTTAGCCTCCGGCGTTCATTTACATTTCACGGCTTTAATGAGCGGAAGGTTCCGGAAACATGCGAGGCGCGAGTGAACACACACTCCGCCGCTGGCGAAAGCAGAGATGCAAATTACCAAAAGCTGATATCAGATGTCCTTTTTCGGCATGAAAAGGTCACCACTTTATGTATTTATACAAGCTGATATTTACCTAAGCAATTAAGCAAAGGGCCATGGCCAAAGGAGGCAATGTGGCGTTCTCCTCAGGGCTAGTGCTGCGAACATCAGGTCTGTACATTCACGCACCCACCCACGCAGAGTTACTCACCTGTAGGCTGGGTCAGTCTGTGCTGCACCCGTATCATGCGGGCATCTCCCACGACAGGAAAGGTGAGCACCTCGGTGCCGTTAAAGCGATTTATTTGAAGAATGTCTGCTTTCGGTCCTCCGGAAGGTTCTGAGCGCACCGCAAACAAGAATTCTTCAAAGAGCGTTAATCCGTGAAGGTATGAAACCTGGGAATGAGAGGAACAGGAGAAAAAAAGAAAGAGAATGTCTAAGCAGGGCATGAAAATGCCTTCAGCATCTGAACTTAACCGTTTACAAAGACACCAAAGAGCGCTTCAGTTCAATCTGACGCTCTTCTTAAACCCACAGTGAGCAGATGATTTAGATACTGTTATAAAGAACTTTCTGAACATATAGCCTGCATGAAGAAGCACTTGGAAGTGCATGCGAGGCCTGCTGTAATCCTCCAGTTGAGATACACATTATATTTGAAATCTCTTGCTCTGGTAACAACGTGAAAGAAAAAGAGTTAAAGGCAGCTTGCTGTCATGCATTAAATCAAACCATCATCTGGAACTCCTTAAGTATGCTCCATGAGAACCACAGTACCTCAACACAAAGACACAAGGTAAACGACTACCAGACTTGAGTCTGGCTTTGACAAAATATACCACGTATCAGGTCAAATTGCCCTTAGAGATCACTGTAACACCAAAATGCAACAGTTGTCTGTTAGAACGGGACTTGAGAACAGCTATTGGTCATCCAGTGACAATTAAAAACGCCATGCACTGGATACAGTAAAATGTTGGTGCTTTTCCACTGCTACCAAGTACCGAGCTGAATCCAACCCATACCACAAACTGGCAGTTTTCCATTACAAAGTTTGCGATCCATACCCAATCCGTAACCATGCTGACATGGCCTTGCTTACTAGCAGGGCCAAAAGTATGACCAACCCGACCTGGTGGCGTCACCACCATGCGATTGGTTAAAAAGCAGGGAGATATCAGTGTTCTGCATCGAAGTGAATAGATTATCTGAAGGAAAATAGGGCATATTCAATATATTATTCATTATTAGTCGTATCACACATCTCAATGTATTGAGGCATTCCTGTTAACTCTTAATCTGCTTGAAAAAAATCTATAGAACAGCTGAATGGAATGGATTCATAATGCAGATTTAAGCAAGCAAATGGTAATTTTGCTAGCATTTGATACTAACATAAGACACCAATTCTTACAGACACACCACTGGAAATCAGGATGTACACTGTGTGAACAGCAAGTAAGCTTTTTACATTTTTTTTATTTAGCAAATGCATTTATCTGAAGTGATGTGCATTTTGAGAACAGGGTCAGAGAGTCCCTGGGGTGATGGGGGCTGCTCAGGGACTCGACACGACTTAAAGGACAGAATCACCTGGACTTGGGCAAGCCTGATACTCACCGAGATGCCCTGGATCACGACGTACCGGTTCCCCCCATCATAATCTGCCACCTCGATGCGGTCCAGGTAGGCATCCGTCCAGTATACCAGCTTCTTCACCAAGTCCAGCGTCAGCGCGGTCGGCCGTTCCGTTCTGTAATCCACTATCCGGGTCCGGTTGGTGCCATCCATGTTGCTGCGCTCCACCTTGGCAACGTTCCCATAGTCAGTGACGAAGAGCATCCTGGAAAGGGAAATGTGTCAGGTAAATCCCATAACTCACTGACACACACACACACACATTTGTATTATTATCTTTGTGGGGACCGGGATTTATTTCTATGGGCAAAACCCTAATCCCAACTATGACAACCTTATCCCCTAACCAGCCCAGCCTTAACCATAAGTAACCAAACATTAATTTTAGTTTTTGACTGCAAACAGAGATTTTTATAAGATGGGGTTTCCTCTTCTGGAGACTGAAAAAAGGCCCCAAAACGGCAAAATAATAGGTGTTTATCACACTGCAGGAGCATCTGGTCCCCACAATGTAATATAAAAATAGGCACCCTGGTTCAACATGTAAAAACAACGCAGTGGGTGTTAGTAGAACCCTCCCTCCTTGAAAGCAATTATCAGGTAAAATCAGAATCACAATTCTTCATTGTCATTGCATGGTTGTACATGATGTACAACAAAAACACTGTAAACAAAGTTACAAGTAAGCAAACTACAACTAACCGATAAACAATAACAGTGAACCACAAATAACATCAAACTATAATTTA
>JAODKN010000001.1:49277984-49289667 GCA_026774425.1 Petrocephalus zakoni | reverse complement strand
CCCCACAATGTAATATAAAAATAGGCACCCTGGTTCAACATGTAAAAACAACGCAGTGGGTGTTAGTAGAACCCTCCGTCCTTGAAAGCAATTATCAGGTAAAATCAGAATCACAATTCTTCATTGTCATTGCATGGTTGTACATAATGTACAACAAAAACACTGTAAACAAACACTGACGGGGCCAGTAAAGTTACAAGTAAGCAAACTACAACTAACCGATAAACAATAACAGTGAACCACAAATAACATCAAACTATAATTTAAAATAATAAATAAATTTACGGTGTATAGCTAAACGGCCAGGTGAATTATTTTTCGGCAAAGTGGGCAGCCAAGCGGGTGCTGTTCGCCGGCAACGGAAACGGCGCGCGGCGGCGGCGCTTGCGCCACCGGCTGCCCCCGCGCGCGCGGCACGCGCGCCACGCGCGGCTCTCCGTCTCCTTCCTCTCCATCTGTCGTACCAGAACCTTTTCATACCAGAATTCGATCGAGCGTCAGAAATCTCCCACTGCCAAGCACGGGACGCCGATTTGCATATCAAATTAAATCAGCATTAAATGACGCCTTTTAGGTTTAACGACTCGCATATTTGTTAAAAAAAAGTACAGATTGCCAACTCGACGCTTCCCAGCCTAGCCACCAAAATCATTTTATTTTTTTTCCTCCTTAGTACAAATCGCGTACATCTTCATAATAACTAATACAGTACTTCTCAATATCCACTATTGTTTTTTTTTTCGCAAAAAAACGGATTCCCTTATATAAGCTATACACCCATTTATCTGCAATGAAGACGAGTACGCGCATAAATACATAAAAAAGTTTAATTACAGTGCCAGCCCACATATGCTAACTTCTGAGGAATCCACTTATTTATTTTTACCGAACGATCTTGCCATCGCTTGCCATACAGTGTTCCAGCTAATGACTGTTTATGTTATCTGCTGCAGATCTAATGGCAACTGCAAATCCTCAGAGAAGTACAGCATGTTCAGATTTAATTGCCCTTTTTTTCCAAAAGGTCATACAAGCCATTATCTTTGGCTCTTCTCTAACTGTTACGCATCTTGCGCTGCCCTCTGGGTGTGTCAGGTAGGGAACAGGACACCACATTGGCACGGTACATACACTGTCATTGACCCAGAGTCCCACAGACCCCAAATCCCTCACACAACCAGTCTGTTACTCATGCTTGGGGATAATTTACCCACCTGGAAAGGCATCTTTGTGAACCCCACCCCCCCTTTGCCCAGGATGCTACTTACAGAAGAGATGCGAGTAATTTTATTTTCATTGTTTTTATTATCTTGAGATCCTAGCTCATAGCATCTAAACATGGAGAAACTGTTGTCCTCAACTGAATAAGCAAATAAATGAATAAAAAGGGACAACAAGGTCCTTTAAATGGAATACGGCGCAAATGACACATGTGAGATTTGTTTTATCTTCTCTGTTTACAAGGCCTGTGAAAGTCTTAAGCGTAAGTCACAGTGATGTTTACAAACGTTCTGCTTTGTGTGAATAAGACGACTGTGTGGCAGGACCCACTGGAACAGACTCACAGGCAGAGGACACAGAAACTGGATTAATTAATCATTCGACATAAAGGATTAATGAGCATTCTCCTTATGAACCAAATAACCCAAAAACTCAGAGCACCCTTTCCGGAAAACCTGATTATTCTGACTAAACCGTTCCCAAGAAATGAAAATTAAAAATAACAATAAAGTTAAAAAAAAAAAAAACTTTTGCTCTTACAGTTCTTACTGTGTGATTTTAATGACTCTATATTTACCCGGAGACTTTAAAACACCAGTGTTTGAAGATGTTGGTGGCACATAGGCACAACCTTTGCCCTGTGGTTCACTTAGCATGAACACGCGCAAACCACCGCTCTGCCAGCACAGCCTGCTTCCATAAATTCACACCACAGTCCCATGAAAACAGACCAAACACAGCAGGAACCAGGCCAAATTTCTGACCGACCTTTTAAAAATTCCACAGAGGACCCATTCAGAGTGAAAGACGCCCAGGTTTTGGGACACTACAGTCAATTGTAGGCTGTCAATGTCCAGCCATTAAATCCTAAATGTCCTTTTGTGCCTCTTAAAATGTATAAAATGTGTAAATATTTCACAAAAAAAAACAAGCAATCTCATGATTCCCAGCACGGCTTTTCCTTGCAACACAGCGCATTTACACAGACAGTTACTATACTGTCACTCCTTGGAATTTAACTGTTGGCCCATAATAAAGAATGTTTGCTGTCTCACTGACTTGGTTGGCAATAGTTTTTTCCCCCTCCATTTATCCTTATTTGCATATGTATTTGTGTATTAAGTTATGATAATGAATCAATAACTGATTCTTTATATGCTAAAACCCCCCATAGTGGGTTAGCGGCCCATTGCTGCTTTCCCCATCCTCTAACAGGCTCCAGACCAGCCGCCCCGCATGTGCGCCTTCTGTGTGGATAAGGCTACACTTTTCACGCCTTGCGCTAACAGCACCTGACAGAAAGCAAGCGGGAGGCATTAATCCATGAAGCCGAAGCAGCGAAAGCGATACAGTGGGCTTTGAATCTGAGCAGCGCGTTAGCTAAAATAAAACGGGCCTTCGTCAGCTAAAACTGCAGCCCACTGTGACAGCGTATACTGATGATGGTGCCGCTGACACCGGCTTGGGCTTTTAGGGAAGCAAGCAGCCGCCATCGTTAACGTGAAATTACAGCAACTAGGCGACCCGCTAGGCGCTCACTCAGAAAGCTCGTCATCCGCGGCGGCTTAAATCCACGCGCATTTAATCCGCCGATTCGTTCCAACCGTACAAACTTAGCGCAAAGCTGAGAAAACAGGCAAAGGTTGGCTCCACTCAGAACGGCCCTGCAGGGAGCTGGGGAGAGTCCTTCTCCCTAGGAACGTTCTAGACACAACTAAGCAAGCTGAGAAACACGCAGTTACCAGCTACGGCGAACTAATAAGACAAGCCATATGGCCTCCTGTCGCGTGTAGCGGTTCCAACGCTCTCACCACGCAATGATCTTGTCTGTGTTCTTGGCGGGCCCGACGTTCCCCTGGCAAGAGCAATAAATTAAGCCAAAGTCTAGCAGCATGCGCGAGGGCCTTTACTTTCCCCGAGAGCGCCTCGGATTGCTCTGTATGCAGTTTGGCGGCAGACCTGCGCTGGGCTTAGATGTGGCTGCCAGTTCGGGGAGGCCATTATTCTTGTCTCGACCAACCTTTGTAACATATCTGTCAAAGAAGCCAAGCACAGAGGAATGATCCTCAAGCGTATGGGTGCAGCTCAGGCTGCAGACGGCAGTGACCGAAAAAGCAAGGACGCTCAATGAATCCTTATCAGATGTCCTTCAGCAAACACAACCATTAGCAATCCTTAATTAATTACCTAATCAAGGAATCATGGAGCGACATCTCTCAGGGGTTGGATTAAGGCATGGGGAGAGAGGTCAGCTGGTTGAGGTAGACCTCATACCAATAATCTTTTCAGGTAGCACCTTAGCCTTGTACTCCAGATTGCATCCTGGGTGTACTCATCGGCATACTGCATTTACATGCATCTGTGGATATTGTGTTAGCTTTTGATGCTTGCTCTTTCATAAGGTGATTCGTATAGTCAGCTGAGATCAGAGAGAAGCCTATCTTATATTGAAGCATTTTGTGTCTATTCGCAATTTCCTCTAAGTGACCTTGGAAACAAGTAAATGACCAGTGAGTGACCTTGGACACAAACGTCTGCTGAAAGAAACATAAGTATAAATGTAAACAAACTGTTTAGGATTGAAATCATTTTTTGTACATGGGAATGATATTAAAATGCAGATATTTAAGTAATTACATTTTGAAAGTGAAAGGTGATTAATTGTCATTACTGACACACCTCAGCACACAGCGCACAACAATAAAATTTGTCCTCTGCATTTAACCCAATTGTGACACAGCAGTGGGCAGCTAATTCAGCGCCCGGGGACCACTGCTTGGGGACGGTACCTTACTCAGGGTACTTCAGCAGTGCTTGCAGGATGGGGACTCAAACCAGCAACTTTTTGATTACCCTGACCATTACGGCACCACTGCCCACGAGAGGGATGTCAGAAGCAGGGCATGTTTATAATACCCCAAATGCAAATGTAAATATCCAGGAAGACAAGGTCAAACCAGTGTGGGAATGGCCAGTGTACCCTGGGGGCTTGGTAATGTGCCTCGTATTCAAGTGGCATTAATAACAATATAATGTCATGGAATAAGCTATCTGACGTGGAAATCTAAGGTCATCTTCAGTGAGAAATAAGCATTTCCCCAGTGGACCGGGAAGATTTCCACCAGCCTCCACATTCTGGATGAAAGAGGGAGAAATATGGGCTGGGACTTTATCAGATTTTAGCCATTCTGGAAATAGAGAGTCTCATTAGAGCTCTGCTGCTGAAATGCAGGTTCGGTCCTCTCTGCTGACCCTGTATGATTATAAACATGAAGGGAGCGAAGCGCTGTTCAAGCTTGCGATTCATCACACACTTTTACCACAAGACCTTTCTGCGGCTGATGAGCGTTAACAAAAATAATAATTATGCTACGATTCTCTGCAGACTCCTCTGGCTGAATTATTCACTTTTAAAAGATTCAAGACCGCATGAATATATTATTTACCCCCCGCAGAAAGCAATTCGGGAGCTAAATGTTTCTAATGTATTTGTGAAAGGAAAAACAGTGAGATGGCAAACTTTGGTGAGAGCAGCTGTTCGCTTTTGTTTCGCATATGAACACCCTCTCCTAAAGCAGCTTATGTTTATGTACATTTCAAACTGCATTTAATTTACTGAATTAAGTATCTCTGGGGCAGATGTACCTGCCGTGTGGCCTGCTCTTCCTGGGAAACGTGCCAGAGTACCCACAAGCCTATATTGAGTAAGTGGCCGCGCATGGACGGATAGATGGCAGAGATAAGAAACACCAGGCCATTTAAGCCAGTTAATAAACCAGTAAAGCCAGTCGCGGCTGCTCACAGATTCCAGGCAGAGATCACAGGGTTTCCTGGACCGCTGCCCTTCCCTGTCTTTATAAATTGTTTGCTTGTCTTAGTTCAGTAGGCTTTTATTATTATTTCCCATGGCCGGGACAGATCCGGCCGAAATTTCAACTCTGTCACTCCCTGGCCAACGCTTTGGCAGGATTAAGAGGCACCGCATCGGTAACAGTGGATGATGGCAGCAGTCCAGCGGGGGGGGGACTTACCCCATGAGAGGGTCCAGTGCGATCCCTCCAGGGTTATGCAGGTCCACGTCAATAACGGTGACACACATGTCTTTGCCCTGACGGCACACAGATATGCGGCCGTTGGCCGGGTCGCTGAAGTATAGGTTGCCGGATAGCCAGTCGATGGCCATTTGGTCCACGTCTGGAGAGGAAGAGAGGAAAAAAGAGCCAAATTAAATCCTAAACAAACACAATCCTATGACAGCTTCACTACATTTCTATGGCTCTTACTAAGCAAGACACACAAATTACTGAAGACCACTTAGTAGGAGCATTGGCAGACGAATTCGCTTGAATGTAACATGGCGACCCTTGCATTTCGGCATGGAGGAGCAAGGCGAGGGTCCCCATTAACCATCAATTCCCACACAGTTTTTTACAGCATGACTACACACGTCTCCGTGGCCAGATGAGACCAGAACTGATTAAAGAGGTTCTGAACCTCTACAACCTCCTGTATCACAACCTATTCCGACAGAACATATGCATTCAAATGGAAAACACATAAAGAAACAGGATGTGACTCATAGAAACACTCAGTGCATATATGGGCAGACGAATCAGACTTCTGATGGTATAATAATCCTGTTACTATGATTATATGGTTATTATGATAAACATGGGCAGCGATTTTAGAACGGAGATAAAGAGGTCTGGTGTGATTCATTTGGAAGCATCGGATTCAATCTAAAGGAAAACTCAGATGGATTTCAATCAGGGGTGCAGGCAGCGAACAGAATGTTTGGATCTACGCATTCTCCCATGGAACGTGATTTTCTACTATAATAGGTTGTTTGTTTCACGGATGTCCTAGGTCTCTTAAAGCACGGAACTCGTGTCTAATTGGAAACGGTCTCTCTGGCACAGGCTGAGCATGGAGTCAGAGCAAAGCCCGTCCGCATTTCCTGTTCCTGCATAGTTCATGAATCTTTATTACAGCAGGAAACGTGGCCGTCGCAGAGTGTGCAGCGTTTGTGCTACATTGGGCCACTGGGGGGCACTCTTTTGTCTGCGTGTCCATGGACTGCCATGGCATCAAAGGCCCAGGGGTCGACAGCCAGCTGTTCTGTCGGCTCCCTCCCCCAGAGCGCAGTGATTCTTTGTTATTCACCCCTCTCTCACACGCCTCACTCCGTTTTCACTCTTTAAGCTGCACCGTTGTGCATAGAATAAGTTTCCCACTAACCCAGGATTACACGTCATAATAATAATGGCACGTCCACACCAGGGGATGCAGTGTGATACCTCGATTTTGATACCAGTCTCCTTACCAAAATATGCCAAAGTGGACTGGGTTCGAGGGACCATCAACTCACTGCAGTCTTTTCAAAGAGTTCCTCTTAAATTTACACATGGTCGTTAATTGTCTGCCTATTCTTTCATATTATTTATTTCCCCTATAAATTGATAAGATATACCAAGAAAATAAACAAAGCACTACTCTCTCAATGACAGTGCTGCGTGTTGCTTAGCCCCAGCCGTCTAGAAATTGTTTGCCAATTTTTCATAAAAAAAAAAAAACTACACTGATCCCTGTAGAATCTTGAGGGCATTAGGAATAACTGGGAGACCACTGAGCTTAGCTGGATAGGAACCCATGCGACTGCAGTCACTTCCGGGCGCCATGGGCACCTGTCATGGGGTAAGACTGCCACTAAAGATGCCTTAGTGCTCAGCAGACATTAAGAAGGGCGAGGTGTAGTTTCAGTGTCTCTGGCTTTGAAAGAAACCACTGGGGACTCACTGCTGCTTAGCAAATATCTGCTCCGGGGATTCATTTTATAGGAAATGATGTCCGGCATTTTAACAAGCACACCAACAGGACACCGGAGGATAAAGCTCTCATCTAGACAACAGGCAATTATGAGGAAATTAGGGCTTCTCTTACAGTAATGTCACTGTGTAATCACTCATGACGCAAACGGTGGAGTGCTGCCCTTTAGGAAGGCCTGCCGCAACGTGATAAACCTGGACCCTAGCCTAACAAATTCTTTATTAGTCTGAAGATACAATGGCTACTGGCTAAAGCAGAAGTGGGCACTTGACATATCTCAGAAATGTAGTATATACATATCAAAAGCTATTCAGTGTATTTGTGTATGCTGGAATTGCACTGAGGGCAGAGACTTGTGAGTGACAGGTTCACACCAAGTCACACTCATACCTGCTTCTAATCGCTCACAGCGCTGCAGGTTCCAGTCTGTGAGACACCGGCTCCAATTAATGAGGGCTTTTAGTGGTAAACGCTATTGAAGGCTCTAACTTTCCTACCCACAGTCTATCCTGTTCAAAAGCAGGGCTGGACATAAAACTACAGTAAATACTTGCTTGGCTGTTACCAAGGCCATCAACGGAAAACAAAGACATCCTTCATATTTTATGTTTATGAACTGGAAAACATATTTTTGCTTAAAATAATACTTCCTCGTTACTCAAGGTTAGGGGTGCAAAATAACAGCGTCCTTTATATCTCATGTTAATGAGCTGGGAAACATACGAACTGCAAAAAAAAAAAAAACTTTTCCTTGGTACCAATGTTCAATTGAGGTCTTGTCTCACTGCATTTAGGGACTCACTTTGCAGGTTCTGTCCAACTCTCATCTCCCACTCCTCGGAGGACGCGCGCTGGCCCTGCGTCCTGCTGCACCAGAGCCGGCTGGCCACAGCGGAAACTGCCACCCAGCAAAGGGCCTCCGTGTTGTAACTGAAATCTATTGTGCGCATCCCTTTCATACTGAGGGATTCTAAGGTCAGCAGCAAGGATCCGTTGAGGTGCGTGATGGTGATTTGTTCCGAGTTTCCAATCAGGAGAACAGCGGGTCTGTCACCGGGCTCTGAAACATGAAAAGGAAACACAGAAAGTGGTGAGGGGGGGGTTTAATTAGAGGGGCTCAGGGCGGTCAGTGAGAGGGTCGTCCCGCACATTGCAGACACCACTAAAGGCTATCGTGAGTCGAAGCTGGGGATTAAGAATTCCTCAATAATGAACAATACACCCAGCACTTACATAGCATGGTGGCTTACGAGACGGCTGTCAGAACTCTAGCTATAGAGATGGTGAATCACGAAAGTGACAGAGTTACTCTGTATTAATTCCGAAGCTAATCTACTGGATTTATACCTGTGCCTTATCGCAACAGAGAAATGAGCTGTGTTCAATCAAAAACCAAAAATCACTTCTCATCGGCAATATGTTTAAAAGGTCCTCACATTTCTTGGCATTGTTCCCACCTATACCTGTGCCCACGCCTTTCCAGAGAGATGGTGGTGGTCACTTACCATTGCAGAACTACAGTCCCACTGGCAGTTCTATTGCGAAGACGCTGAACCTTCGCAGCACGGCCACGTGTGATTTACTGCTTTAAGTTAGGGCTTATCAGTGGCGACTTCAGGGGTCTGACTCACCATGTGATATTTTAGGTGCAGGGCTCACTTAGACAAGAGGTGATTTATCCCACACCTCTAAGAAACTTTAACTCACAGGACGGTCTACTAATTCGGGTAATAAATCATGGTGGGCCTTCTCCCAGCTACTTTTTACCTTATCTCTCAACAGCTAATCCAGTGCCAGTTGTTTCTTACACTAAGCAAGAGCAGAAATCATGTGGCATTGCACATAAAAACCTGCTCGTCTTGTGATACAACCCTGAAATATGATTTTCAAAAAGTAATTTCCTCTAATGACAAGCACGTAATTTCTCCAAAAAGCCTCCTCAATGTTTATCATCTAATTATAAGCCAAAAACACCATCCCCTTCCTTTACTTCTCTTCAAAGCTGATTATTCTGAAGAGAGTGCAAGTTTATAAATAACGTCTGTCCTCGGCATTTGATAGCCTGTCCATATTTTCCACTTCTTAAAGATTAAAAGGGTCTGTGCAGTTAGAAGAACATGACTTAAGCACATACAAAGAAACAGATGAACAGGAAAAAAGACATTAAGATCCCGCATGTGTGGACAAAACTTAATGATGCACAACCAGGACTGTGCTACAACCAATTAATTAACACTTTTTATTATTTTTTTTTTCTGCAGACATATGTTCCCTGCTAGCTGCTCAATGTTTTAACACAGATCTGTTTAACTCCTGGAGATGTTTTCACTAGTGGCTTCTGAGCGCCTCGCACACTGCCAGGCCCTGGGGCCACAGCGTGAAAATGCTTGGAGTGCAGTTCCGTGCTCCTTGTCCTGTGCTCTTCCGCTGACCTTGGCTTTTGTTGCCATCTTTTATTCATGGCAGATGCTCGGTGGCGAGCAGCTGATCACAGTCACAGTGTCACGTTTCCTAAACATCTACTTGCTGTAATTACATAAGAATGACAGAATGGGTGCCGGGCCACCTCTCTGCCGCATTTGGAGATGATATCTGCCAAAAAAAAAATCTGCATGCAAATCCAACAGGGTCCTTTGATGTGACGAAATGAGAAATTCAGGCGTGCCAATGAAGACCAAGAGATGCGCCCCCCCCCCACACCCCCTAGAGCACCCTGGACAGCCACCTCTGTTGCCTAGAGGACTGACTGGATCTTTCTGAATCACCCAAAAGCTTCACCCTTCTTTGTGGAGACCGCAGGTAATAGCACTGAATATTGTTATCTGTAAGTGAACTTAGGTAAATGTTATACATCTTAAAGCATTATGTAACTAACACCAAAGTAGCAGGTGTTCATTTCTTCTGTAATGTATTCTAGGCACTACATATCCCATAAGCATTTTAATTTTCCGAAGTAAGAAATCTAACTGCAAATGCTAAGTCACACTATATGCATCAGCTATTGTTAATTAGAAAAAAAGCAAGCATCTGATTGGCTGGAAGGCGTGTTAATAGAATTTGCAGGAAAAAGATCCCACAGACGATGTATCTCCTTACCGTTTTTGGCTTTGCAGGAGCTTCTGTCTGCCTGCAGGATGTAGCCATCCGTACAGCTACATCTGTATGATCCGTAGGTGTTCATGCAGGCCTGACTGCACATGCCATACACACTGCATTCATTGTAATCTTGGGGGGAGAGAAATATGTTTATATCAAAAGCTACAACAAAGCTACAACAAGCTACATCAAAAGTCACATGACAACCACACTGCAAGGCCATGTCTGATTATTATGCAGTTTCAATTGCTTCTCTTGAACTCCTTTGATAATCCATCTAAAATACATTATTTCACTTCTGAAACACCCAGTTTTAAGTTTCCTCTTGCGCTGTCACCAAATCTTTCTAATTTTAAGACCGATTATTCAGACAACATGGATTATTTACAGAGATAAAAAGACATGGAGTTTTAGCCAGTAATTCGGTTAGATCTTTGGGCACTAATAGGATTCCTCTGCCTGCAGAAAAACCCAAATGGCAGCAGAATGCCACTCGAATGCCCACCTTTACAGCCACGTCCATCGGGCTCCACCTGGAAGCCGTCGGCACAGAAGCAGAACGTTCCGTTCCTGGCCATGACGCAGCCGTAGCGGCAACGCAAGTCGTGGCAGTTGGGCAGGAGCTCTGGAGAGCGAGACAGAGAGGCATGATTGGCTTCCATTTGTCACTGCCGACCGGTGGGCAGCAGCCTGGAGCTGGAGCCTGGTTTCATCAGGTAGGCCTACCACATGGGAAAAAAATCCATGACAAGCTCTCTCGCATCGCCCCAGAATGAAGGATGTCAAATTCAATCAAAGGAGAAATGTGCGATTCCTCAGAAGCAGGATGCAGACGGTATCTGCACCCAGGCTTAATCCTCCCCTTTGCTGAAACACAACCCCCTACTGCCGGAGGAGCGATTCCACCCTGCGGGAAAAATGGATTTTTACAACAACAATCTGAGGGTAAAAAAAAGAAACTGCAACACCCACAGCAGAGAAATGCATGTATTAAATTACTAAATTAAAAGTTAAAATGATTTTAACAGGTACAATCAAGGTATCAAGTTCTGGCAGTAGAATGACATATTACAATATGGCACATAAAAATATATGTACAGTATTTTTGCCCCTTGGTTGGCCTTATGATTCAGTACTGGGCCAGGGAGATTAAAGCAGATGCTGTCTCATATCCAGGACGACCTGTCCAGGTGCGACATTCCTTGGAAATTCCAAAGGAATCAATTAGACCGACCGGCTAAGGACGCCGTTCCCTTAGCTCCCAGTCGTATTCTGACGTCGTTACCGGAACGGAGAGACGGCGCGGCTCCTACACCTGCCTGTGCCGCCGGGACGGCCCATAATCCTGCACGAAGGGATCGGCCCTTAAATTAATTCCGACATAATCGGTGAGGAGGAAGGCGCCGGGCGCCGTGCCAAAAGTGAGCGCGGCTGGAGACGTGTGGGTCTGGTGTGGGTCTGGTGCGCCGGGGCGCGCACGCCTTATTTATGGGGGCGCGCCGGGAGGAGGGGGTGTCAGTGACCGATTGCCAGGCATTAC
>JAODKN010000001.1:49254153-49267788 GCA_026774425.1 Petrocephalus zakoni | reverse complement strand
GTCCCTCTTTTAAATTGGAGCGAGCGTGGAGCGATTTGACTGGAGCGGGAGGAAATCTTAGTGGAGCGAGGAGCGGTATTGAGCGGAGCGGCTTCGTGCGAAGCGGCGGAACTGACAGCGTCGGGAGCGAGGACCGGAAATTCTCACTGCTCCGCTCCGCTCACATGCTCTGGAAGAGACCACTTAATTTTACATCTCATCTTGACTATTTGAATAAAACTGCAGAACAGAACAGCTATTATACATGAATAGCCATGAACGTCCAGTTAAATTCTTCATTTAATCATCACTTATTATGTTGTTTTAATCAAGTTTTTTTAGCTTAATATATGGCATCAAGGATGGCTCATGAGTGATTCGATCATAAATCACTTTTTGGAAAACGAAGCAAATTATCAGGAAAACTAGATTTGCAGTTTTTGGTAAAGAAAATAAACGGAAATCAAGAAGACACAAATTTTCGGATGAAATGTTAAAATGAGTGGGGGGTGCCAAAATCAAGCTACTTTACTCAGCTATAAAAGCCGAGATACAGTCATGGTGATGAAAGCAAGGGGCAGACAAACCCCCATCTTCAGCTTTTCCTGACAAAAAAAAAATCAAATCATTGTTGTCCCCCAGTGAGACAGCAGATCACCCTGGGATCCTGGGATGTCCTCTTCCCTCAAGGAGACCCCCCCCCCCCAAATAGCTAAGGAGTTAGATCATATCTAGCTAGCTGGTTAGCAGAACATGCTGCTTCAGCATCTCCTAAATAAGGACGGTGTTTATTTAGCATGTAGTGACTGTTTGTCCTAACCCCGGGAGCCCCACACAAATGTACCATTTGAGTGGTGGGTATAGCAGAATGGCAGGCCAACACACTTTGAGATTTTACTAACTAGGCCGACCAATGGGAACATCACAGGCCGCCCACAGCATCAGCCAGGGTTCCTCGCTGCCACTGTGCATCATAAACATCACATTCAGCCGCTCGTCTTCCGCCCGGATCCTTCGGTGTGAATGCACTCTAATTAGTCGCGTTTTAATTACCCTTATCAGTTGGCTTTGGCCCAGACTGTGTTTTAAGGTGTCTGCATCAGTGACGACTGAATTTGGCGCACAATGTGGTCGCAGTTGGCTTATGCCTTTGTGCTGCTTTGCCGCCTTTTCAATGGATAACAAACAATGATCTGCCTGTTAAGGCACTGAATGCTTCATGTACTGACCTGCTGAGTGACCAAGGCAGTTATTTCAGAGGTGAGAAAAAATGTGATCTCAAAATAAACTTGGTAGCAGACATGCGTGTTTAAGGGAGGTGCATGAGTCTCTGTGGCTCTGGGGTAAGATGTTTGTTTGTATAAATTGGAGGTAATGGAAAGTTAATTAAACCAGTTGATGAAGAAGTGTTGAGAGGTAGGTGGGGGGTAGGGGGTGGCTGGGGGAGACGTGTCGGATTCCTCGGGCTGTTTCGATTATTTATCTGCTGGATGTTGCTCTCGGTTTCCGAATGGAGAGTCATTAGTATCACTCTGCCAATACCTGTCGCAGACGTCGCCGCTTTGCGGTACAGGATCAGTTATGCGTTCCCGGAACACGCGAGCTGGACGCTCCTCCTCTCCAGCCGCTTCCTTCCTCCAATTTTTCATCCCTTGATTGAAGTATTTAAATGGACTCCCAGCCGTTCTGACAGGCGAAACTGCAGCGGCCGGGTCATGTGAAGTCTGCAGTCTCAGCCCCCCGAAACTGCCCCCCCTCCCGTCCCCCACCCCAGGCCATTTGCTGGAAAGGTGCTAAGAATCCGAGAAGTGGCAGTAAAACATCCAGATGTTTGTGAAATTGAGTCATATCTGAATATTTTCATTAAGCTTATAAGCCTCTCTGTGTAGACAGACATGCGTTAAATAATCCGCTAATGAATTTACAGCTCTGCCGCTGAGCGATGGCCTGCTGCAGCCCCTCCCAAGGGCGAGCGTCTTCTTCGTGTGTCATGAGAAGCACCGAACATGCTGAGGATTTTCCACAAGCTGCTTCATAGGCAGGCAAGCTGTGAGCCAGCTGGGAGGGGGCTGTAGCTGTCCCCCGCTGATAATTTTCAGGCCTGTCCCCGTCCCACCCCTGGGGCGACCTCGCTCCATGCCATCCTGCATCGTCTGATCCTCTGTGTCAGCTCTGCGGGCTGGTGACGGTGTCCCAGCCTCGCACGGGGACGTGGTGTCGCCCAGCGTTTACAGCCGGGCCCGAGAGATGATGTCAGGTGTGGGTAACAGAGGGTGGCATGTTACTGGGGGGGGTAACGTTGGAAGCCGGCCCTCGACCACAGGGCAAACAGTTCATTATTTACTTGGGGTGCAGCTAAATCTGCGCAGAGCAAATTTCAAAATGTTACTTTTATATACTATAGATGTTCTAAATCTATGCACTGTCCCCCTATTTTGCATCTTGTTCATGTATATCCTCTTTATGTGCATGTGTATGTGCATACAGAGGGTACATTACAGCTATACATGCAGTGAGACATTACTGTCTATTTAACACAGTAAAACAGGAAAGACAGTATAAAAAAAAATACAAAGAAATAAAACTGTTGACACTAAGTGCCTAACCTGGTCTAACCTGCTTACATTTCGGGGGGGGGGGGGGGGTCCTGTCAGGGCAGCACTGCCAGACAGAGCCCCGAAAGTCAGCAGACCTCAGTGTGTCATGCATATTCAGAGTGTTACATAGAATTTCAAAGGCGTAAATGAAGGTTGGTCAGGTTTCTGCTATAGGGTGTCTGTCGTAATCGCCGCAGATGCAGGCAAAGCCCAGGTAGCCATTCAGGCACGCATTGGCCAGTTCATATAGTGATCTATTAATCTCAGTCCCTCCCTCATAACCGGAAGGTTGTTGGGTCAGATCCCAGGAGGGCCGTGCTAAGGGAGCCTCGAGCCATAGGTTCCTGCCAGTAAACTTCAGTGGTGTAAAAAGTGCAGGTCAGGTCGCATTAAAGCACCAGCCAAGCATCAGAACATAGACCAGCACTCGGCTCAGGTTCCCACGCCTTGACACTGCATGCACAGGTGGAAGCTGCAGACGTTTGAGTGTAACGGCTGACAGCACTTGGCTTCCCTCTTTAATGCTCGTGGGTTTACCCATCACACGACACCCACGGAGGAACGGCAGCTCCTGTAGGGAGCGGAATGGTCATCCCGTGGGAGCCAGCTGGGGCCTCGTGGGGGGTGTCACGCTTAGCTCAGCCCGTCAATGGGTGTAAATTACCTTTGAAGCGCTGCTTATCCCAACAGCAGCAGGAATGTCTCAGCGGCCCTCCGCACAGACAATGCTGGGAGGAGACCGGGATGCATTCGTATGATTCCATTGAAATTCCATTGTGTCCTGGATACCGGACCAAGTCCATGTAGCACCCTAGGCAACCTTAACCATCGGCTTGTTAAATCACCCCCCCCCCCCCAAGACAATGGCTTCCCAGGCAACTGCCTGTGTCACCTTATAGGTTGTCCGGCACTGGGTGTCCCTCACGAGCCTGTATCCAGAAACAAATTCCAGGAGCTCGGGGGTCCAGCAACCCTAGTGGTGAGTCCCTCTCACTAGATTTGCCGACCATAGACTTTAAATTTCAAAATTTTACTACCTGGCTACATATTTCAGGGGGGAAGGCTTTCAAACCTGAAATTTTACTAGGTGGCTGTGTGCCTGCTCCCGCATTGTCCTTGGCACTGGGACCCGCCAGGATCGTTATTTCCTGTTTGCTCAGCACTTTCCTAATGTACAAACGCATTATAAGGCAGCAATGGGGGGATCCGGCGTTGCTGTGGCTGGATCTCGTTGGCTGATTTGTTACCTGTTTATGGCAAACAGTAGCGGCAGTATATACCCGTCAGCCACGTTACCGGGTGAATTACGATCCCGCCTCTTAAGTCTTATTTCTAATCAATCACTCGATGCTTTTTATTAGATGGATCTAGTTTTGGCAGTGCGGTTTAAACAAATCTCTCGCCCTTTTATACAGAGAAATCATAACAGAGCTCTATAAACGTGGCTCTTAATCACATTTCACTCAAATGACTCACTAACGCCCAAAACTTGTAAATGTCGAACATGAAACAGAGGCAAAAAATGTCACAGATTAAAAATGTCACGAGTTAAATTGGCCCTCGATATGTGCCTTTGATCAATATCTCCATGTCTTTGTCTTGTTAAGCAAATGCCAGTTTCAGCTCTCCATTAACATTTAAAAGACAGACTCGATGTTAATTACATTCCACAAGGCTGCAAACTGGGCCTGACTGTACTTTGTCTGATATCTTTTTTTTAATTACAGGCAATCAGAAAGAAAAAAAAAAACAAAGTTAGTGTTATCCAAGAAGTAGCATTCAAGTTTACTCACGAATAGCTTCAGGCTCATGGGTATTCTAAACTCTGTGAAATTATAAACCCTTTATAGCTCATACTAAGTATAAAAATTCTAAATAAGGTTGTTTTTTTACGGTCTGTTATGGTGACTGCTATAACTAACACGGCAAGCAATTAAGTAATTAAGTGTGATCCCTCAGCCGTCTCAAAGAAACAAAGCATTGTCGCTGAATGTTCCCCGGCTTTACTCCGTTACTTTATACGGCGGCTTTGGGCGGCGGCTTTCCTGCGTGTTAATCCCGAGCTTCTGCCCGGCACTTCGCTAATTTAGCGCAGGTACGGCGTTTTTGGTTGAGAAAGGTCTGGCTGCGGGACACTGTAAGAGCTCCGCTAGATGGATCTTGTCCATGGGACCCTAAATCACATAACCGCCACTCCTGGTCTGGACATGACCTCCGTAACTCCGTAACTGAGGCGAAATAATTATAGAATATAGGATATTATTATTATTAGTAATTATCATTGTTTATACTTATTAACACCAATAACATATATTACTAGTAATGATATATTATTTTAACAGAGGATAAGATAATATCTCCACTAGCATTATATCCTATTAATCTCTATAACTGAGAATAAACCTCCACTAGCAGGTTCAAAATCACATGACCTCCACGGTAGAGCGGGATATGAAGTTAGTGCAACATCGGCAACTGACGGTAATTATCCAGCCTCCTGAGTCCTCTTCCGCAGCATCATGTCTGTCCCAGGAGGGGAAGTCATGCGACTTCCGGCCTCACAGTGGAGATCCTCCTGGAGGATCTCGCCTAGTGTTCTGCAGCCAGGTCCTTTTGGGGGTCTGCGAGGGCGGATGCGCATTAAGCCTGCCGTGTTTTCGCTGTGGGTCACTGCGTTATGGAGATGACGACGGCATGCTGACGCAGTCTGCCACACGACGCCCTTCCCCAGGGTCGCTGTTAAACAGCAGGCAGTTAAACCACATCCTAAAACATCAGCATGCTCCTTGCTGCTTGTTCGAGCACCTATATGTAAAACACTTGCTGAGAACATTTTTCATGGTACCAAAGAGCGCTCGTGCTTTCCAGCCTCTTCCCCGCTGCTCTTTCAGGTTTTTGGAAGCTGTTTACATGTACAGCTCTAAACTGTGATAATGTACAATCAAACTCAGAGCACAGCCCTACTTGAAAGCTATCAAACTTGAATATTTATTTATTCATTCATTACTGCCTTGAGTGCCTAACTTGTCATGTTCTGTGTAAAACGTTTTTTTTTTTTAAGTCTTGGATAAGCACTATTTCACTTCACTTTATGCCTGCATATTTTGAAATGACAATAAAGTTTGACTTGACTTCATTCTACTTGATGAACTGCATAAAACTAAAGCAGAGATGCTTCATTACACACCAAGAGTCGGTGTCTGGGTTGTGCTCCCTCTCCTCTCAGATAAACACCCGTGTGGGCAGCCGATCCGCATGGATCCCTCACCTACACACCCGTCAAGAGCGAAACAATTACAGGGAAGAGCCAAACTCGATAGAACCCGTAAGACTGTAATGCTGGATATTCAGCACTGCAGAGTGTATAAGTGAACAATTAGACAACGTGGGCAGATTAACAAGAGCGAATCAATAAGCTCTCACACTGACACCTCATTTACAATATTTAAATAAAAATTCTAAACAAGAGGGATAAACTTTCTCATTTCTTCATTTTGCTCATAATTAATTCAGAACTGCAGCTGGCAAGTCAGTTCAAAAAAGAAAATGAAATACAATTTGACCTTGCTGTCAACACTCACATTTTAAATCTTAAATAAATACTAAGTATGAAAGGACTGCTGAGAATCAGCACCGAGGCCGAGACGAGAGCCTGGCGTCTTACCTGCAGCATACAGTCACACAAGCGCATTGACCAGGCATCAGAATTAACAGCAATTAGTATGGGTGCAGAATACCGGCGTGTATAGTATTATTTATTCTGAAACGTAGCCCAGCAGTATTCAATCACGACCCATTCGCCTATTCCACACACGCAGACGGGGACGCACTGAAGGCACAAAGCACAGCTGCATACACACGCACACACACAGACCAGCGCAACGCGAGACGCGTATTCCCTGCGGGCTTTGTGTGGCCGCAGAGCGAACAAAGTAATCTGGTTACGGCAGAGTGCAGGTGATTACAAACCGGGGATTGTCCATTTCTGGGTAATTACCAGGCTTTTTCAGCAGCTCCATGCCTGCAGACTATAAACACTGGTGCTCAGCAGAGCAGGACGTCACCACTTCAGAGGTGAGGCCTGCGGACTAGGGCGACTCTGTAACGTATTAAAACGCTTCAAAGCTGCCCTGCCTTGGTTTTCTGGGGCAGCAGCTCTGCCATATTTATTTGTAATAATAACATTTCTTTAGCAGATGCTTTTATCCAAAGCATCATATATTTCTTTTTAGAAAGTAGGGAGAGACAATCCCTAGAGAACTGGGGGTTAAGGGCCTTTTTCTGGGCCCCGGTGGCAAAATCACTCAGTAGACCCCAGGATTTGAACCAGCAACCTTCTGAGCGGGGAACAGCATCGTGAGCCAATGAGGCCTGATCTTGACCACTCATAGTGATGACCCCCATATGTGGATACGTGAAAAAGAAGGAGATTTCACCAGGAAAGAACCAAGACTATTTGGCTATTTGGAGCAGAGCGATAAATACAAAACGAAGCCTGCTGTCCAGACCCCCCCCCTCCCTCCCCCCCCCAGGGCTGGCGGGTGCAAGAAAGCTGTCAGAACAAGAGATGCGGGTCTCGGCTCATCAGAGCAGAGCCAGCAGCTGGCCTCTCTGCAAGACTGCGTGGTGTGGTCTGAAACACCATAAGATGGCCCACTAACGGCCCCTCTCCTGCCAGAAGGCACCGGATGCTTATAACCGGCCTCCAAACCCCTGAGTAGCAACTTTGAGATGGTGAACAAGCAGACTACAGCAGCCCGGAGGATAAGCGGCATCACTGAGTGGACAGAGCACATTTAGCGGGCTGCTGTTGGTCTTTTAACAACCAACAACTAATTAAAAGAGCACATATCAAACACCACACCCGACACCCTCTCACCTCTGAGAGTCTCTCTCGCAATGCATCACCTGAATCGCCGAGGGATCATATGGCTGATGACCTCCCCACCCCCCAGAAACATGTGAAAATGGAACTCCATGAATGCAGAGCAGAGAAACAGGGATGCATGGCTTTCCATTCCACAGCGAAACCTGCCCCCCCCCCGGGGGGCCAGCGAGGTGTGGCTCGGCTCCCATGAGCCTCAGGACAGCTGGGGTGTTTTCGAGGCTCAGCACCCATGAGAAGTTTGACAAGCCCCCATGCCAGGCTTGAGGCATGTGGAAATCGATACTCTGGATGTGCCCCCGGAATACATACATACTAATAAACCCGCCCCCCCCTCACTGTATCCACAGGGTGGGGCCTTTTTGCATTCAGTGACATTTTGAGTGACACTGCAGATTTAATGCCACTTGGCTTGACTCGGGTGGCGGGCCAGGGGGCCTGGTGGGGAGGGGGGGCGTCACCACGGCATCAGGGTCACCGGGACCCGACACACGGAGGGCAGCCAACACAAGCGCACCGCTGATTATTTGCTTATTTCTCCATTTCCATCAGAGCTCCGGGAGGAGCTCCTCGACCCCGTCCCACGAGAGCCCCCCCTGATTCCGTCCTCTTCTGGCAGGGAGCAAAGTGAGTGCAAGGTCTGATGCGAGGAGTCTTACAGCTTTCCGAAACCGGCATCCAGAGGGGCTTCTAATTTTACCCGTTTAACAGCTGGAGGTTTACTGGAGTAATTCAGGTTAAGTGCCTGACACAAGGGTACTACCACTCTCGGGATTTAAGTAAATCTCTAAGTCACAAGCTGACATACTTAACTGGCAGCTACCTGCTACCCTCCACAGCCTAAATACACAGGTGCCTCCCCCCAGCACCACACTGGCTTGCCATCAAAGCACCAGTTACTGTAAACACACATACCCCCCAGCCATTGGCAAATCCAGGTGCCTCTGTTCTTACCAGGACCGCCATCTTGGGGGTACAAGTGGGGCAGAAGGGCGGGTGAGAGGCACTGCGTGTCACAGGGCCCTAGGGGTTGGTGTTGGGCCTGATTGTGACTAACCCTAACCCTAACCCTTAGGGGTGAGGATGTGAGGGAAAAAGCATGACCTAACCCCCCCGGAAATGTCAGAGGCACGGGGTGAGCTCGACAACAGTAATGATGGGGCATCGTGTGGCTCAGTGGGTTATGACAGCAGAGTGATGTCACCGTGGGGCCCACCAGCAAAGCCATTCACCTCAAAAACACTGAGTAAAGGCTCCTGCTAGCCAAAAGGGCGGCAGTTCTGATTGGCTGTATCTGCAGTTTCCTGGTTAGTTCTGATTTAAGACGATTAAAAATACACTGACAGTGAAGAGGAGGCCACCCCCATCCCATGCCGCTGGACCTCACCTCGACAGTGCATGCCCTCGTCGTAGCCATCCTCGCAGTCTCGAGCTCCATCGCACAGCTTGTTGAAGTGGATACATTTGCTGGTGCCGACACACTGCATGTGGTTAAGGGGACAATTCACCAGCATGTCTCCAGGACCTGGAAGGGACCAAGCAGGTGCTATTAGCACCCTCTGAAAAATGCAGGCTCATTATGCTGTACATGATGTTTGATGTACACTAACATTATATTCAAATGTATACAGCTGAATTACCTGAAGCATTCTGGGTAACACATCAAGTTCAAGGTTAGAGCACAATTGTCACATCATGTGACATTATGATGTCATTATGTGACATTATGATGTTATAATTGGACTAAGCAAATTATATCAGTATCTATAATGTTATGGGCAGCATGTGGCATAGTGGTTAGATTTCTAATCGGTAAGCATGCCAGCTTAAATTCCAACAGGGGTTTTGCTGTTATACCCTACAGAGCTTCTTAACCTGAAATATGCAAATCAGATCAATTTAAACACTCCTTGACACTTCCCCACAGTTCCAGTACAGTGCGTCAAGCTTGCAGTGCCCACCGCAAAGCAGATTGTGCTGTGGGGCTCCTTCTTATGGACCACAATGGCACCAGGAGGGTCATGCACCACTATCAAGCAATATACGTTGTTTATAAGGGTGCTCTCTCCTTTGCGCCATTCACTGCCTCACAAACGGCTACTGACGTGTGCGTTTGGGGAGACAAATAGCTCAGCGGAATTCAGATTGGTTTAATAGGAACCCCATTCCCTGCATCGTGAGTGAAACCTCAACTTACCCATCTCTCAGCCAGCATTGAGTTTCATTTCAAACCAAAAACAGGCACTTATTTTAGACGCTCGCTGGCCAGTGAGTTCTCACCACGGATTGTCTACCGCGCTGTAAAACTGGGCTGAAAAAAAGCAGAGCCGGGCATCGCCACGGACGGCCGCTTGCACTCGCGCCTCGCTGACATCGATAGTTTCTGAGAACGTTTTGGCCCAAACAGGATAAACACTTTGTTTCCATCTCGCTGCAGAAACCCCATGTTTATAAAACAGCCTCTCGATTACCTTTACACCCAGGCCATGAGATCGGTGGAGGATGGCGCTCTGATTCCCGAGGTAATGAACCGCCAGCGTGATCCGTTTAGGATGCCACTGGGGTCTGGCGGGTCACAACAGCGTGCGGGTAAAGTTAATAATCACATTGTAAAGCATTTCACAGCAGTGCATTAACCGTACGTAAAACCAGGACTGTTAGTGCTGGCAATCCAGGGAGTGAACCCAGGGTTGCAAACTTTGGTCTGCTGGCTGGAGTGAGATTTTCAATTCAAAACAAGTCTGCACACACATTTGCATGTGTGTAACAGATTTATTACCCTGTAAATAGGTAAATCCATCCATCCATTTTGCAACCCGCCTATCCTTTCTGGGTTGCGGGGGGTCCAGAGCCTGTCCGAGAAGCTACGGACGAGGGGCACGAGGCGGGGAACAACCCAGGACACTCACACATGCACACCTATGGGCAATCTTGTAACTTCAATTGACCTCAGCATATTTTTGGACCTTTAGTACCCAGAGAAAACCCCATGACGACACGCAAAGAACATGCAAACTCCACATACATGCAACCGGGGTTTTGTTCGAACCCCAGTCCAAGAGGTACGACAGGACAACTGAGAACTGAGGGCATCTCTGTGTCTGGATCCATCTAAACTCTTCAAAATACGGTCACCACGACCGGGGGGCAGGGGGGGTCTCACACACAGTTGCTTCTATAGCTGAAGATGCGCTGGTCCGCAGCAAGATTCCAGCCCAGACCCGAGCCCGGATCTGTTACCCCCAGATGAGACTAACGCAGCGATACACAAGTGATTAAAAGTACAGATATCACCAGCGCAAGTCATACAATCCCTGCTGTGCATGTTTATAGAGAAGCCTTCAGACAAGATGGAACATCTCGCTGTGCACCTCGGGTAAACGTACACACCGCGTTCCTCCCGAAATAGCAGGTATACCTCTCCTCCCGCAGGTATTGCACCTTAGGCAAATGACATTACATCATGACCCAATGCTTGGCAATAAAAATCACATTCCACGGGCTGGGTTAATGTGGTTTATTTGTGACGTCTTTCTGGGGTGTGCTGAGGGGCACCTTCGGTGAGGCTGAGCACCGCAGATTACATGGGACTCCATAGCCAGCTGCAGGCTCAGCACCTCGCAGCCAGTCGCTGGATGGAGACCTGTAATTATACCTCCCCCACGCACCTTACCGGCTCCTGCATATCGCATCTAACCCCTCCCTGACATAGACTGCCTTATGTAAACACAGGAAGTACACTTACTGACATCCTTTTTCTTAGTAATACATATTTCCTTTGAGCACAATCCAGGAGCCAGCATGTGTTTGTATGTGACAAATAAAGCTTTAAACTTGAAGGACAAAAAATCCACTAGTGTATTAGGATGAAAAAGATTAGAAAACAAGGTCATAGTGTGGGCCGGAGAGAAAGGAAGGCACTTTCACCTAAGGACCCTTCGGTGTGCACTGTGAATGTGTTATGTGTCATGTGATATAAATGTGTCATGTGACATGCTGCCGCCGCGGCCGGAGTAGCCAAGGCGCCGCGCTGTACACTCTGCCATCCGAACGTGTCAGCTGGGCCTCATACGTTAACTTAATGCTGCAATTAAGCAGCCCGTTAGCACAGCCACATTTCACCCGCCACGTATTTAGAGGAATGATTTGCGGGGCGAGACGAGTATTTCTGCCTCAGATACCTCCATGATTCAGTTTGATAGTGGCCCCCACATTTCCAAAGCACGGCGTCAACGCTCCCCTCCATCTTCGGGGACGAGGAAGTGGCGCTCCACGTTGGGATATCAGATTCCGGGACGAGACGGAGGCGGCCGTGTACAGAGCAGAACTGCAGTGCACCACATTGCCCAGCCGGCACTAAAATCCACCCCAGATACACCCAGGGTTTACCACCACTCACCCCACGCTTCTATGTGGGGCCCCAGAGCTTTTGGCTTTAGGCCCCGAACAGTCAGAACACTTAAAACTACTACTAGCTATCTGTTTCGTTTCTAACATCTAGGGGAGACTGTAGTGAAACACCAAAGGCATCCCCGCCTGCCGCGTACAGCCGACACCACCGAAAGACGGCACCTCGGACCGCGGCGCCTCACAAACGCATCACAGGCTAATTCCACCTGATGCAGGAGGAATTGAGTATTCAGGAGGCAGGTCGCACGGCAGCAGCACGCAGATGGTCTCTGTACAGCCGAGGGATGATGGGAATGACTCCCGTCTCGCGCTCAACGGCAAATTACTATCAGGATCTCGCTAAATCCGACAAGGTCCTTTGAAATGAGGAGCGAAAGTGAGTGAAATGGGGAACGGTGGGGGGGATGGGGGGGGCTCCTGATGGACGTCCGTAATTGGGTTGCAATCAAGGAGACCGATGGATGGGGGGTGGGGGGGAGCTTAAGATCACGGGCCAATTAAATTTACCCCCACAACAAGTTCAGCAACCTTAATGAGCCAGAGGGACTCCAGCAGCGAGGACGTGGAGCTTCAGTATTCTGTCTGACATTCTTATCCATAGCAGGACATTCAGTCCGTGTGATACGGCTCGTGCACTTTTTCTCGAATCCATCGCACTCTCACACTAAAGGCAAATGTATCAAAACAGCCGTGTTTCTGTACTGAGGAAGGAAAACAGACTGCCTGCAGAAACTCGAAATACCCAGACAAACATACAAACAAAGAAGACAAACATACAAACAAAGACACGCAGAGCCTGGGGTCTGACTCGTACCCGGGACCCAGGAGCCGTGTTGTTATTGTGCTGCACTGAGAGACCCCAGAATCCTTCAGACAATGAACATAAAAATCAAACATTCAAAATCAGACGGTCTGATGAACCTCATGCTTTCGAAATCAGACTAAATAACAAGCATGGTACATTCCAAATCAATCCAACTCCACATCGCATCACAAAATCAATCTAATGAAGCTCGCACTCGAAATCAGCCAGACGCACCTCAGGTATTAAAAATCAGACAGCCTGAGGGACATCAGACTTATCCCAGGAAAGAATTTAGGTGAAAATAAATAAAGCGCAGGGATTAGGGCTGATATACATGCAGCTGGTGTAGGCATTAGACATTGGAGGTTCAGCCTTTAATCAGCGCAAACAGCATGGCTACGGCAAACAGAGTGAGGAAAAGCGACTTGGCCAAACAAACTCACCGCGAGTTCATTCACCTCTCACACCGTTTGGAAGTCAAAGAGTCAAGCTCGTGATCCAGACTGCAGGAGTGTGACTATGACAGGCCATTTAAATACTACCATGCTCTAAAATACTGGCTAAATAAGAACTTTAATTATGTTGCCTTCCACAGAGCCTTGTGAGATAATGACTCACAAAATGTACACATTAATTAAAGGGTCAAATACTAAGTCTTGTCCATTTAATGGTAAGATTAGGGGCCTAGGTGTATGTAATCTTGTTTTTTTTTTCCCGGGGGGGGGGGGGGGGGGGCCCCCCATAAAAAATACCAGGTGAGAATAAAATGTTCCCCCCATAATGAAAACAAAAAACCCACCACACAGCTTTGGTTTACAAAGGTTAATATCCGATAACCATGCAGGATTAAAAACAGGGGTGAGTCATCAGGGGTCACAAATGCAGAAATAATTAGGCCTAAGGAGATGTCCAATCGTGTCACGATGTTCTGTTGCCCACACTCGTTTCCAGGCCTCGAT
>JAODKN010000001.1:49240015-49253096 GCA_026774425.1 Petrocephalus zakoni | reverse complement strand
ACACACCCATACCCTGCTGCCTGAACACCACCACCAAACAAACCCATTCCCTGCTGCCTGAACACCATCACCAAACACCCATTCCCTGCTGCCTGAACACCATCACCAAACACACCCATACCCTGCTGCCTGAACACCACCACCAAACAAACCCATTCCCTGCTGCCTGAACACCATCACCAAACAGACCCATTCCCTGCTGCCTGAATACCATCACCAAACACACGCGTTCCCTGCTGCCTGAACAACACCACTTATCAGACCAATACCCTGCTGCCTGAACACCATTACCGGACACACCTATACCCTGACCCCTTTTAAGAAAAGTAACGGTATTTGGACCATGGGAACCAATGCAAAAGCTTGTGGTTTGTACTTTTAACCGTTTTCTTGTTCTTATAATTGTACCTGTCATGATGCGTTCCAATATGTTATTTAGGGTGCTATTAATCAAATTCAAAAAGGTGCTAATAAAAGTGACCTTTGCAATTTTGGGTCCGTTCTTCCACTTGAACGCCATGGTCCACCGATCTCTTTCACCCGGTCCCAGCTTCCCTTTGCACCCTTTGCTTTGTCCATGAGGGTCTTATGGGCAAATAGCAGGACATCAGTCCATTACCAGCAGCCATACCACCTGAGGCTTAGACTAGGTCACTCGCCTGGAGATAAACAGGTTTGGGCCCGGCCAGTATTTGGTTGGTCGGGCCAATTGGGTAGCCCATCCCTGTGGTCTGGGTGGATCACAGTGTAGTGATGGGGACACTGTGCTGTAGGGCTATTTATTATATCAATAACTGAGTAATCTGACGATTCATCAAGTAATCATTTATAATATAAAAAGTGCGTTGCATTTGGAGCAAGGCAGGAGTCAACCAACCATTGCAGGGTCAGAAATGCAGTCAATTTAGGCACTCCAGTTCATACCAGTTGCAGTTTTCTGGGCAGTGGAAGGAAACCAGGGACTCTGCCAAAAAGCCACACCCACACAGGGCGAAAATGCTACGCCTACGCCCTCTGAGACGCTCATAATCACCCTGGTCCTTGCCATCAGACGTAGAGCATGTGGCGCGTTGGTGAGAAATCAAAAAAGAAAAGTGAACAAGAACTGGTCATGAAACCATTCATCTTCCGCTGTATGAAAATATTTTGTATTTCATTGAGACTGTATTAAATAATAGCAAGTAATTGTTAGCACTGCTTTGCGCCAGTTGGTACAGCTGTACAACTAATGGGAATACCACCAGCAGGCTACGTTGGTAGATAAGTTCTATTTGACTATATAGTTCACTCTTAAATGTCACAAACACATCAAGTATCATTCAGCCCTACTCAGAACACACAACATGTTAACAAAAACTAATTAATATTGTGGGGCCAGGCAGACCAAGACATTGCAGCAACGGTGAAGAGACGAGGCAAGAAGGTTTAACACGAAACAGCTTTTTACTGTAGTCCTTAAAAAGACCGCAAACATGCAACAGCAAGACATCAACCCCGACGTGGCAGGGAAAGCCAGAGGGCTGCTGTAATGGACGGGAAGGCTCATGGCAACACGATACTAAATCAGGATCAGGCGCAACCACAGGCCAAGGAGAATTTAGACACAGAGGAGTCATAGAAAGTAAATTAAGCAAAGTGATTTACAGAGTGAAGAAAAAGACAGGCTAAGCTACTCTAGGAGGCTGAATGACACATATCGATGGATATCTTCCCAACAAATTCCAAAGTCCGCATTTCATTCACTACTTTTCTGAAATACTTCCACACACAACTGATGGCTTTCGCTCTTTTTCACCTATTTCTGCAACGCACCATCTGCCTCCCACTATATTTCCGAGTAATCGCAAGGGAATATTTGAAATCAATGGTTTTAGTAATCAAGTAATCGAGTAATCATGACAGCTGTACTGCGCTGTAAAAGTGGCACCATCCTTCAATGACTCATGGATAAAACTGAGACCCTCACTCTCTGAGGTCACAAAAGACCCCTGGGCATCTTTCAAAAGAGTTGGGGCAGTACTCCCATGTCCTGGCTAAAAATTTGAACACCCTTTCATAACTGGCCTCCTAAACATCCCCTATATCTAACTGGTGAATTCCTTCCTGCCCCTAAGCCATTGTGTGGTGAGCGTACTGGTGCAGAATGGCTGTCATCTCATCATCCAGGTGGGTGCTGCACAGTGGTGGTGTTTCAAGTACAGTAGCTCTCTTGGTTTTGCAAAGAGCTTTAGGTGACTTGAAAATCTCTATATAAACGTAACATCCATTCGTTCATCTAAGACCATCAGCTCCTCATTGAGGGCTTATGTTTGGTATTTGCTGATTAGGCGTGTTAAGTTGACCAGCCCCATTGTGATTATGCTGCGGTTTTAATCGCACTGCTCAGGGTGGCGAGGACTCTGAAGGAGCATTTGACAGCCATCATGTGCTGAATCTCATTAAGCATCAATAGCACTGATTAACTCACTACTTAGGACTGACCAGGCTCAGACTGACGGTGGATCCCGCAGTCAATCAAAGCCTGGCTTTTCAGGTCTGGGGAGGCTGCAGTAATTGGCACTGAGACAGCGTCTACGTCCTGTCGTCCTGCGCCGGACAGAGTGCTCGAAAGTCGGCCCAGCGCCTTGAAGGGATCATTAAAGTTAATATGCAATTTGTTTGTGTGTTGCTGTTTTTGTCCCAGACTCTTCTCCTGTTTAGGGCCTGGGGCGAAATCCCACATTCAGCGGGAGCTCTGGGGTAGCTGTCAATCATGCGCGAGCGAATGAGCATGCGAATGTGTGAGTGTGTTTGCCCAGTAAATTAAAAACCCAACGCCAGGGACCGAACATCATACCACCATCCATTTATGTCCATTTCATTTCTTTATCGGTTTCAGTTTGCCACATCCACGGGGACCAGACACGTCTGCCGCCATGCGTCCTGAAGACTGCGGTCGCATTCATGAAGGCGATGGCATTCGCGCCAATGTCCGTCGGGGATCTGCATCGAAATGTCAGCGATCATCTGCATTTTTCCCCTCAAAAGCAACGAGGCCATCATTTGCAGCATCTGCATGCAGATATGTAAAGGTAGCGTGTTTGTGCTTCTCTTTAGAGGGATGACTTTAAAGCTGGAAAAGTTGCTGGGATTTCTCCTGCCGTAATAGAGAAGTAGGAAGGTACTTTGGGAAAAGGCCTCATTGGGATAAACAAAGGAACATTGAGATGACATAACGAGACGAGAAAAGCACAAAGATCAGGCTCTATTTGTCCTCCTTTCATTCCACAGAATGATGGCCTCCATGGGGTTGCCACGGTGATGAGTGTCATGTCACTAAACACAAGCATCACTTCACATGGCACAGAGAAAAGTCCAGGGTTGACTCCAGGCCAACGAGGAAGATGCACAAATCCAAAATCACATTTCACTTCAGATCGACGCGTGGGACGTTACAATGTATATATATATGCGCAATAAATCACACAGAAAATGAAATTAAGAACATTTATCATGCGCAGCAGAGTAATCGACGCAGAAAGAAATGAAGGCGTCGTTTCACAGCCACCGCGAGTCGCCTGCGGGCTGTCCGTTGTTCGCAGATTACATCCAGTACCACGTCGGGACAGTGAGAGGTCCATGCATCATCGGGGGGGACCGTACACATGTGACATCGCCGACACGGCATCGGATCCGCCGACTCTATGCCGAAATGAGCATAGCTGTGAACATGTGAAGCTTACAGACAGACTGAACGGCAAGCGTGTGGTGCCATTACTCTTTGGAGTGATGCAAATGAAAAAGGGGAAGGAAAATTGTTCTCTCACACAGAATGTTGAGAATCTCTCATTTATCATTTCCAGTGGCTCTCTTTGAATAACACGGGTCATATGTCACCTGTCTGCTTTGGACGGCTCAATGATATCCCTCCTACTTAACCTTCCCTCTCCATCAGTGACCAAGGGTTAGGAGATTCCAGTTATAACAGACAGGGGGCAATCTGGATTAGGGGGTCTGGGAGCTGACTTTGACTCACCGTGTGGCACAGAGTGCTTTAGGCACCCACGTGGAATTCAGAAAAAGGCCTTCTTTAATAAAATAGAGCTAGCCTGCTAAGCGAGCAAGAAGATTCAGAGTAGCTACCCTGCTGAGGACAGGCCGTGGAGAGACTGGGCCCTCACTGAATCACCAAATTGAGGCCCACGCATTGCTATTCTGCTCCCTGCAGGAAGCCCCCGTGGGCCAACCTCACGACTGAAGTCCAACGTCAGTCACATGCAGCACGGTACCACCTTACAGCACACCAGTTTCCAACTGGACTCCCACTGGTGGAATGGTTCCCCCAACTGACACAAACACAGCCCGCCATGAGGGGGCAGCCTATGGAGGATCTCTGCCTGAAGACTGAGATCCACCCATCTTCGGCTCAGGCTCACCTACAGCCTATCGGAGGTGGCACAGGGCACAAGGCTGGGCTCCACGCTGGATGGGGCACAATATCAATAAAAGTGCTTAGGGAGAAAAATCTAAATTCAGCTATAGTCAGCATGCAGGGACAATTAAAGATCTCATTGCTGGCCATCCTGAGGCAAAATTCAAATGTCTTATTTCATGTGCTACTATGTTGCACACCTGATTGGGGGGTGGTGGAAACACAGAAACACTCTGGTAGAAAAGACAGAGACACGATTCAACAGACTGCAGAGGAACATGCAAACTCGCTCCAGACATCCAGACATCACTCTGGCAGGTAAACAGAAAGATCGAAATCAGACAGTGTTATATACAGGTAGGGACTCATCAGGGCAGGAGATAGCACCTGTCACACACCTTCCGCTGTGCCCTCTGTGTAGTGATCAATGCAGAGCACAGAGGGACTCCCTAACTCTGAGGTGGCCCATCCAAGGAGGTGCTCAAATTTTACTGAAACCACACTAGCGTGAGAATTTCTTTCCTACAATGACTAGATGCTACATGAAAATCTCGGAGCAATCAGCGAAGGAAAAATCATTCACATGAGTCAAGAAATTTGCAGACGAGCAGCTGAAACCTCTCCAGGGGACGTCAAAGCCCAGCTTCATGGAGTTTAACCTTATGCATCTACAAAAAGAAAGAAAATAATGGGTGGATGCTGCTGAGTACCCTCGAGACTTAGGCACCTCTCCCTGGGAATACCATATCTGCGAGCGGCATCAGAGAAAACATCAGATGAGTGCCTTCAAAAAAAGCCTTAAAAAAAGAAAAAAAAATCTTGAAATGTCAATCTATAACACCAGTGCCTCTGCAGACGTGGCTTTTCTAGCACTTTCCAGAAGCTTGTCTCCTGTCCCTGCTGATGTCAGGTAACATGTCTTCCCCAGGCCTCCTGGGTAACATCTCCAGCACCCGCTGAGTTGGATGCTGCATCTGAGCCAAAATCACTCACTCTGCCCGCGGGCTGCATGTGAACCCATTGACTTGAAACGTATCTGTTTGACCCAAGCAGAAATTAAAGGACCAGAACTATGAACGTCGTCGTCGATCTTTGACAGCGTTCTAAATTAGCAGCCCCACGCCTTGCCCTGAACGGTCCAGACAGGTTGCTGACAGGAGGTATATCCCCCCCGGAAAATTATGACAAACTCCGAGCAGAGAATCCTGTGTTCCCGTTCAAGGAAAATCCATGAGGCCGCCATGGTGACAGGCCGGCTTAGAACACGGTGCGGCTTAAAGCAAGGAAACAGGTATGAGTAACCCAGCCCATAGGAAGGCTAATATTCAGACGGAAATGATCAAAGCTACATCCCGAACATCCTATGCATAAAATATGAAGAAACACTGAGGCTACAAGACTGCCATAAATGTAAATAAACATTAGACCCCTCCCCCCACCCCCCCGTCCAGATCTGCAGAATTTCATTCTCGTAACAAAGCGTACAGTCCTGCGGGTCGACAGGGAAGCATTTAACGTTCTGCTTGCTTAGCGTCACGTCAGCAGGCTGAAAACACTCAGCAGTAAAACGTGTCGTTCTTCATCCTCTTCAAGAGCTTAGGACAGTGAAATAAGCTTATTCTTTCACATTTTACGGGGGCTTAAATGAACAACGTCTCGCCACTTTGGCTCCGGTCTGAGCACGGTTGCATTTTCCCATCCACTGTGTCCATTTTTGACCTGAACCCGCTGCCACTCACCGAGACCAGGTGGTTGTCCTGACTCGAGGGACCCCCTCCAATCCATACTGAGCCAGGAAATAACAGCACAGCCAGACCCCGGACACAGAGACCCCACCCTAACTCTCTGGACATCAAAGTCTTCCAAGAATTGGAAGAAATGTGGGGGTCGATGCACCTCAAACCTCCTGCCGCAAAAACACTGGCTCAAAGGGCATTTCTCCTCCAGCATGGAAAGTATTTTATCGTTTCTGATTCCAGCACTTTCACGCTGACCCTTCTCTGACTCCAACACTAACAGCTGGGGAGTTACCGACACTTAAGGAACCACTCGCTCTGGAAGCACCACATGGAAAAGATTCCTGGTTGCTGGCACTTACAGACCCAGCATGGCGCCTTTCAACGAACCGGCCGCATCGAGGCCCAGAGGAGCTCGCCGCCACCGCATTCCCGGCATTGATTGGGAGTCGACATTTGGCACGTAACCGCCGAGACGTAACGCCGATTCTCTTGTTTTTCGGGCCAAATAATCCCACTTTACGCAAGGCTGCATCTCAGCCTCATTACAGAACGACGGCCTCAAGCCGCCTCTTCACCGGCATGTCGACACGCTCCTTCGCTCATTAATACAGCACATGCTTATGAATAATGCAGCGCGTGCCGTGCCAATAATCAGCCGTTCATACAATCGCATGAGCAGCTCAGCCATGTATTACAAATCACCGCCGCGATAACTAAAGCAACAGTACTTATAAATGTATGAAAAAGCAGCGGAGGATGACAGGCAGCCTATTTGTGGCGAGACGCACCAGTGGAAATGCATTGTTTTTTTTTATTATTACTTGCGATATCGCATTGTAGCTTATGCACTCATGCTCCATGCCAAATAAAGCTTTCGAGATGTTTAGCGACAAACACAAATTAGAGAGTTTAGCTCATTATAGGTGGTGGCAGGGAGGGAAAAATAAGCAGAATAAGAGAGAAAGAGCATCGCCAGGGGTGCAGAAGGTGCTGAGGATGCAGTTGTGATGTTTCGGACCTGTAGGGGATGTTCCCTAAATGTTCACTATTCAGGCTACTTTGTGTACACTTATGTGCTGGGGTTTATCTTTCCGTGAAACAAGAATGCGAAGAAGAGGAACGCCCCCACAATGAGACGTTGGCATCTCGAAACAAATTCCTGGTGAAACTCAACGGAAACAAGGCCTGTCGCAATTGTATTTACGTGGTACATGTCGGTGGGTTATGCCGGCATGCAACTTTTTGTGTGTTTTCTTTAAGCCTTAATCTCAATGAACAAATGAAAATAGTGCGCGTCTTGTCCAAGTCGTAACGGTAAAGATGCGCAGCTCTGTCGTTAATGACGTAGCACCAAGGACAAATGTCAACTTGGCTACACCACAGCTATTTGTGTTAAAGAGTTGAATGAGATGTTCTGACTGTTAGATGCACCAGGCTTCAAATGTTAACATTAAGGTAGTTCCTGCACAGCACTGCTCCTAGCCACCAAGCGCCCTGTAGAGATTAGGACCGGGAATGAGCAGTCCTGGCTCAGTTCATGCATCAATACCAAGCAATTAACTTGTGGCACTACGTGTGAGTAATTTGCTGACGTGCTTGCACCACCTTTAACTAGAAGGCAATTTACACCAAAGAGTGGAGATTCTTCACATCTTCACATTCAGACTGACATTTTAAAGTTGATTTAATAACTGGAGGTGTTGGTAAAATGTTTACATGATGTTAAGCTTAGTACTTCCTCTCTTCTCTTTCAGCAGCTCCACATACAGTGAGATGCTCTGCAACAGATTATCATCTTTTACATTGTTCCTTTTGCCCATATTATAAGGGGGATTATCCAAAAGTGGCAGCCCACCTGATAGGCGCCCGCACTACTGCATTAGACATGTATTCCATTACGTATTGCAAGTGAACAATATAAGCTTGTCCCGTTTGGTAAATTTGCACCTGACCAAGTAGTACTGAGTTCATATATAGAAATATAGAGTGCTTATAAACACGATTCTACAAACACAGACTGATTTTTGCACAATGTGTATTTCTCCATTTAATCTTCTTTTCTATTTGAAGAAGGAATCAAGGACCATGAGGAATGTCCGTGCTGCCTGCTCCTGCTACACAGAGAATAGCGATAACTTCCCTGGATAAGTTTAGCCCCCAGATACCTCCCATGAGCTGCCGAGGCAATAACGCTTCACTCTATTTTGACGGAATCCATCTGGGATCAGAGGATGAGGGATTTCGGGCTCCTTTGGATTTTGCTTTTAATTATATGTCAGACACCCACTTACGAGAAAAGGTGAATCCCTCTGTACTGTGGTTGCAGTGCTCCTGAATCAGAGGAGGGGTGCTAGGAGTGCGTAAGTAACAACCATTTTGTCTCTGCAATAGCCTGATAAACATTTAGCTATCCGTGTTTTACAGTATAATCATACTGTAAATGTACAGTGCAACTACAGTGCACTTAGTTATCAGTTGGGTTTGTTTTATGGTTGTACTGAATAACTTCCGACTGAGGACAGACCCTAATCTGTCACCCCCGATTGTAATGTCCCACTGCTCCAGAAGGTGGGAGGAGCACCTCCGTAGTAGCCAGTCCGTTTTTTAAATGTCCAGACCACAGGTTTTTCCAGAACAGACACCTAATCCTATGTTGACAATTAGTAGCTGGGTCAGGTGTCTTGAGGTAAGAAATAGCTGTGTAGGGTTAGGGGACCACGAGGACAGGTATTGAGTACTGCTGGTCTAGAGGTACCATATTCGCTGTATAAAATGGACATGCTAACAGCAGTTAAGTTAAACAGTAATAGCGGTATCATAATGCTGATAAGCAGTAGTTAGGCATCGTAGCTCAGTGAGAACTATTTATATTCAGTCTCTCAAAAGAAAACAGTTTTAATACATAAAAGCAAAATAGGAAGCCCCCGGTAAAATGGGTTTCCTGGTGTGGGCATTCGTGTTAAACGTAATGGCATAAGAACCAATGAAAACGAAGAGGCGCGTTCCTCTTTTTTAACACATAATGGCGTAACATTGTGGACCCTCACTAACCCTTCTCACTTGGTTTCCAAGTTTACAGACCAGAGATGAAACAGCTGTGGGGTAGAACTCTATAAAGTCCTGACCGTGTCTCTTATGCAGGTATATGCTGCTTCTCTTAAATCCGAACTCATTCTTTTTTCAATGTATCTACTGACCATGGAAACCGACAATAGGCAAGCCAATTAAATCCCTCACTGCAGAAGATCAAACCAAAGCATCTGAAGAGTCCCCCCAAGGAAATAAAAGTTCAGGGCTACATCAATGCCAGAGGACATGCCCTGGTAACATCTAATCACCCTGAGGGACAGCCGTGGGCACAGACATGGCACAATGTGGAGCTGTGTCCTTCAGCAGGCTAACAAAACGCTAATGCTGCATTAGCCGCCAGGCATCCTTCCTGCAGGTGCTGATTCTCAAGGGGAGAGGACACATTTATGAGAATTTTACTTTAACATATGAGGGTGGCAGCCGAAATACTGCATGAACTGTCCTGATAAAACTGATTTAAAGAGGCCAGACACAAGCATCCAGAAGCTTCTAAAAGACCTCTCTCGTGTGAGTGGCTTTGTTTTAACTTCAGAGCTGTGCTATGTGGCTACTGTGCTGCAGAGGGCGCTAAGCGAAATGGAGATGTGCTAACGCCATGCTAGGATGCCATGTTTATCTGACAGCCCTGTCCATGTAGCCTATTATCATGTAACTGACCATTGTTATAGCTAATGCTAGCGTGGACCAGGTGACCATTGCAACAGAAAGTGGGCCTTTCTGATTCAGCGGCTTGGCGAAAGCCGGCCATACAGACAGACTAATACAATAACGCACGAGCTTACACTTAATCAGCATGCAAACAACACGGTCCTATTAACATTCATGAATCTCATTTCCAATTACAAGACTATTTACAGGTAATTAAATAAATTAAATGTATAATTACAAAAAAAGAGGAAAAAATGATTTATATTAAACTTTTAATTACTGTTGTTAATGGAGAATAAGTCCAGTTAGCCGACGTCAACTCGCTTTCGTGACCTGCTGCACGCCGTCACTACTCGGAGCATCAAGAAGTCGAAGCAACATTATGTCAAAATTAATTACTATAGATTACAGCGATGGCTTTGGCGTTATCTGTCTGACGAAGACGTTAAGAGTAGGACAGCAATTCCATCTGGAAGCAAACTAGCATTTGTTGGCTCACCCCTTATCTACAGGTAAGCAGAATATTCTCTGACAGGTACAGTAATTGACTGCATATATGGCTCCCCTACCCAATAATGTTTCTGCTCGACCAGAAATTACTTGGAATTAAAACTTAAGAAATCAATTTGATGGCATGGCTGATTGGTGATGCGGGGGATGAGGGGAGGGGGGCTTCCACAACAGTGACGGCTTTCTAAAGAGTGTAACCCTGTGTAAAGAGTGTCACGTGACCTGAAACATCCATAAATATGCTCTGATCATCTCTGCGAGGAACATCTTCATTAACTGGCCATCAAGCCTGTTCTGAGGATGGCAGAACAGATCTCAGGACCCTAAATCAGCGACCGGGGCTGCAGTAACGTCTGTCTGACTATATATCACAAGGAAAAGATAGCCTCAATAAACAGGCATTAAATGGTCAGAAGCTTACAGATGGCCAGTACCCTCCCAACTGATGTGGCAGCCACCATCAATTCCCAGGAACCCTGTAGAGAAGATGCTCAGAGAGGCCTGCTAGGGCCGAACAGACTGGCCTGGATCATGTCAGAGCAAGTCATATAACCAGACCAGCTCTGAACCAAAGCCCAACAGGGCTTCAGATCAATCGGAAAGTCCGACATAGAGGCCAGCCGCTTCAAACGGCATACCCATAGCGACGTAGCAGATGGAGATGTCTTATCGGTTACTGACGAATAAAAAATATATTCTCAAGGATAGCTTGAAAATACATGTTGGAAGCGCCTAATGTTTCCCCTTTTGCCTTAAAATATGACACACTAACATCAGGTTGCATGTGTGCCTACAGCCATTATGTGTTAATGCCCTTAGTGTGATTCATTTGTTTATCAGAAAAAAAACATAATGTTCCCAGTGCTGAAAAACATCATTACCGCAGCTTGGAGAACACCAAGCATTCAGCGAGCAGGCGCGTATTGCTCCATTTGGCATCTTTGTTCTGTTACCAGCCTGTGGTTATTCCCTTTTAATAACCCTGAACAATGAAGTGGACCTGACCAAAGCATTTCAGATCGACAGCTTCAGGTAGTGAATGGGGGGGAGGGGGGGGGGCAGTCAGCTGGCCTTGGAGCCCCCCAGATTTTTTTCCCTCTCCTTTAGCTAACAGGAATTCATTTCCACCCACTCAGATTTGTGCTACTGTAGGATAGCGGCTGTTACGACAGTATATTGCCCCTGTTCTTGTTATCTCTTTTAAGTGCTTTGGGCCAACAGCTGTGTAAGGCGCTATATAAAAACAAGCCGCTCAAACTGATGGGGCAGGATATTAATTTCAGTCTGAGTGCTGTCCCAGCACCCTAATCTTGGGACCGTTCGGGAGCCTTGACGGCCTGTCCCGGACACATCTAGAAGCCAGGGGGAGCAGCAACTGCTTCCATTTCATCAGGTGTTGTTGTTCTCATCCTTACATGTAGTCATTTCGGAAATACCTCAACTAACCAAGACCTCAACAAAATGGCTGCTCGGTGTAGCCCGAGTGGTTGGAGCACGTTGGTTGTTGAGATACACCCTCCCTCGGGCACTTTGCAAAGGTCAACGGCTCTTCACAGAAGCAATCCTCGATGACCTTGTGGGGACCTTCAAATAGCAGCACCCCTGCACGGCCCCAGGAGCTCGAGGACTTCCCGGAGACAGGGGCGGCGTGGCCCGCTCCATCCCAAACTCCTTTAGTGGGTATGCTAATCTGCAAATCTCAGGCAGAGCACCAGCAGTCGCATTGTACCTGATGGGCTGGATACGGGCACAGACACGGCTCCGCCCCTTTTACTGCTCATTGAGCACTCATTTTACTCTGCAATCCTGAGGTAGGAATCTGCAGTGTCCGTCACTCCCGGCTGTGCCACGCCGCTCCGCCCCGACCTAAGCCTTGTGAATAGCATTTAGCCGATTGGCTCGTTGCTCCCATACGCGAAATGTGCACTTAGTTACAGTCAGAATTATCAGCATACCAAAGCCCATTACATTTATCTGCGGCCAAATAAATAGCTTACCCGTTATGATACTCCTAACTACAGCTGCAGGGCCAGCTCAAAACTTTTATGACCAATTTGGCGACAGGAGGTCGCCTCATCAATGCAGACAGTGAATGCGTTTAGTGTTAAACATCACTCCATGATACTACAGCCTCCACCGATTTTATGTAGACAGACGTTTGTGGAAAATGACACCAATTTGCACTACCAAGAAGCTTCTGCTATTGTAACCCCAATGATCATGTGGATATTATGTATTATAGTATTATGTGTTATGGTATTATGGTGGTGATTATAACACATTTTCATAAAAATGGCAGAAGACATATAAAATGTATTTTTTACAGTCACAGAAAGTCAAACAGCAGAAGTGCAGAGAGGAGATTTTGCTCTTGCTGTGGCTGGTCGGTGGGACATGCTTACGCCCTTTATGACACAGCAGATACACAAAGTTACACCCCCTTCTGAGGACACACATGCGCGTGGAATGCGTAGCCGTTTCACCCAGCGCCAGTCGCTGATGTGACATGCTTACGCCCTTTATGACACAGCAGATACACAAAGTTACACCCCCTTCTGAGGACACACATGCGCGTGGAATGCGTAGCCGTTTCACCCAGCGCCAGTCGCTGATGTGACATGCTTACGCCCTTTATGACACAGCAAATACACAAAGTTACACCCCCTTCTGAGGACACACATGC
>JAODKN010000001.1:49226250-49239915 GCA_026774425.1 Petrocephalus zakoni | reverse complement strand
CGCTGATGTGACATGCTTACGCCCTTTATGACACAGCAAATACACAAAGTTACACCCCCTTCTGAGGACACACATGCACGTGGAATGCGTAGCCGTTTCACCCAGCGCCAGTCGCTGATGTGACATGCTTACTCCCTTTATGACACAGCAGATACACAAAGTTACACCCCCTTCTGAGGACACACATGCACGTGGAATGCGTAGCCGTGTCACCCAGCGCCAGTCGCTGATGTGATTGTAAGACTATTCCCCACGAATAAACCAAGGCCTCACACACCAGGAACAGCAATATAAATTATAAATTATAAATAATAATGATGAATAACCTACTGCCTAGACAACAGACGAACCAATCAGCATAAACAACCAAAAATTATGACATCTGAGTACAGGATTTATTTAATTTCATAGTGAAATTGGCTGCCGTTTCCACTGACAGACGCATCATTGTAACGGACACAAATAAATGTGTGCGAGACTGAGAGCCCAATATCACGGCCCCCGATAAATGAACATCCTAGATACTGCTGTCACTCTGCCAGGCGGTATTTTATAATTTCCGAGCTGACGAGATGCTGTGGATGATGAATTATGCCTCGAATTTCACTGCATCATCACCTGGAGGCAATATGAGCGCGGCATTTACATCTGCTGTTATTAAAATACCTGGTAGCTACAAATTCTCCGTTTGAGGGCACTTCAGAAATACATTAAACCATCATTTACATCCTGTTTCACTTTTTCAAGCAATGGAAGATGATTTAATTCCACCAACTATCTGCGTTAACAAGACCTTCCCAGACAAAGCACATGCTCTACTACTTAGAAGGATCTGTTAAAATGCATCTGACCAGATTCATCCAAATGATAATGAATTCTGAGCTATCTGTCGTGGGGTGGTTGGGGGGCGGGGGGAGGGGGGTCAGCTGACATGGTCCCTTTGTTTTCCATCCTGGTATTTCCTATCCCCCTGCCTCAGGCAGGAATTAACAGGCCTGTGATCTCCCTCCACACCGAAAACCCAAGCACAGGCATTTCAATAATACAGAGACACATGAGGACATACCGCCATATTGACTGCCGAGAGACAGCGCAGCAGACTGACAAATAATAAACACTGGTCTTTCAGCCCCCTCGTCTCTAAACATGCTCTTAAGTCTATTAAATGCTTTGCTTTCCAGGAAAGAAACAGACTGTAAACAGCCTCCAAAGCATGAAAGACTGAAAAAAGGCTGTGTGTTAAAGTGTAGCGGCATCCCCATACGAATGCAGAGTGTTCCCGAGAGGAGAGGCGCTGTTAAACACCTCCTTCTAGTGATAGCTTCATTACGGGTGATCAGAAGGTGAATAAATCACGGTGCTGCTAAAATATGCCAAAGCCACACCTAGCTTAGCATGAATAGCACACCGAGGCCTGCACTATTAAGATGGCGGTTTAATATCACGGACGAATTGTTTTCATTAGCACTGGGAAAATGAATTATATGCAATGTGTGACCCTATGCTGGATAACTGCTTACGGGGGATGGATCGATGTTTAATTAACGGTTGAGTATTGTGGGCTAAATATTGAATATACCAATTAAAACTATAATAACTACACAATTACTAATGACAGTGATAGTAAAACGAATAGCGTAGTTATAAACTGTTTAGTGCTACATTATTTGTGTACGGTTTTGTTTTCCTTACATGTTGATTACATTAGCAGGCTAGCCCTACATCATCTCAGTCAGCGCACTGGAAAAATGGCCAAAGAACATCCTAATGCTCGCGTAGAACTGCATGAATTATATATAACTTATTTCTACCAAATTGTAGAAAAATATGCTGGCCAAAATAATACCTAGAAACACGTATATTGGTATATTCATTCGCAGTGGGAGAGCATGGTCTAGGTCACCTACCCAGTGAACAGTCTGCACCAGAATGACTTCCGCACATAGCTTTGGCTCGCTACTGAAAGACGGGCCGTAGGCAATTTTCCGCGGGCAGCTGCCGATACACAATTACATGGCCAAACCAAAACAATGCTGGATGTAATTGGGATCGATACCAGCTCGCACTGAAAGCCACAGCCATCTCGGGGAAACGCAAAAACCGCACCCTTAATCTGACTGAACCCTGCCTAACCGCTGCCATTGTTCACTGGAAGGCCAGTCCAATCTTAATTACATCTACCGCTCAAAAGGCAACAGAATAAACTACACAACCATGGAGTTTATAAGCGCCGACTGCTCCGGTTTATTCGGGAACACCAGTGCACATCAGAACAAGACTGGCCGGTTTATTCGGGAACACCAGTGCACATCAGAACAAGACTGGCCGGTTTATTCGGGAACACCAGTGCACATCAGAACAAGACTGGTCGGTTTTCATCAAGCACTTTTCAGTTTGAATGAGGCACCCAAATTTGCCCCCATTTTATGAAATGGCACATGCCAAATAATCATCAAAACCAAAGACATCATATCTTGTTAATAGGATTTATGTGTTTTCGGACGAAGAAAAACTGCAGAACTGCTAATATACAGCGAGAGGGAATCATATTTTATTATTTTTAGTATATTTAATAGTTAATTAATAGTCCAGTCATAGTTTTTCTTATAACTTTATAACTTTTGTACATACATACCATCAGTACCATCAGAGTTCGTGGCTGGCCAATTATTATGGCCTTCATATTCCCCTACAAGCGCTCTCCCATTTCCATCAGACATAACTTGCACAAATTAGAATCATATGTGATCGGCACCAGCTCGTTAATCACTTTTTTAATCCCTCCCCAGTGAAGAAAACACATTAAGTGCTGCAGCCCGTGGTTGTATGTAGTATCACTCGCTCACAATTAACGCGACAGACACGTCGCAAGTGCTGACATGCGCCTGAAGTGTACGGCAGCCGGGTGTGATGCTTCTCCAGAAGCAGGTGGGAGCGCGAAGGGCCGCAGGGAGCATCCAGGATGCCGGGGAACCTCCCCGGGGGAGCCGCACGAGCGTCAGTGGCGTTTTGCGGGACGGCGGAACGCGCCTCCTCACCTGGGAGGTGCGGATACGGCTGTGGGACCACGGGGTGCCTACACCTGCCCAGAGTTTCGTCTGAACCATCTGGAAGGTGTGGATTCCAGCCCTCGGAAACTCCAGCCGGGCCGTCCCAGCAGAGACACTCCCCGCGTCAGGGATGGGGGGGAAGGATGACAGCTCATTCACGAGCGGCGTGATGGATGATGGGGGCTTACTGTGTCTTCATGTGGAAGTTGGTGAATGGTGGGATGTCTCTGAGTGATGATGACACCATGTCCAGCAGATATACTGCAATATACATCGGTAAGAAGACATGCATCCCGGAGCCCATAACGCCCTCTGTGGACGTGCTGAAAACCAAACCAAAAATGTAATGGCCAAGAGCAGCTATTGGAGCAGACAGTAAAACCATCCTTAGAATAATAAACAGCACACACACTAGAGAAATGGCATATGATGGCACACAGCACAGAGAGATCCAGAAACGCCCACAGGCAGATCATCACAGATCTCATCAATTGCCGCAGACTCATCGCCACTGAACTTTTGAAGATGACCATCAATGTTCTTGCTAAATTTTCCTGTCAAATACTGTTAAATGGTCAACCATTGACTATTAAATTATTAAGAAATCGCAGCAGCGTTTAACGACTGACTGAATTTTTTCAATGCTAATCTACTAAGAATAAAATATTCATACTTCTAGGAAATTGTGTGAGACTACAGAGAAAATACTTCCAGTGCTAGAGATTTTTTACCACAATATCCTAGTGTGAGCGCCCGCGACCGCACATATGCTTGGCTAAGCAGGCCGGCCCACGCCAGCATTGCTCTGGCATTTGCGTTAATATGTCAGGTCTCTCACGCGAGGCCAGCAGGGCTTAGTCGGACAAAAGAGCGAGGTGCTCCTTCTTCAGCAGGAATTCTCGGGACGGACTCTACCGTCCATCTGTCCGTCCAAGATTGCAATAATTCAAAGTGCTTAAGATCCCACCATTGTGTCCTGGATTAAATCTCCTTCCGGGGAACAAGCCTGAAAAGGTCAGGCAAGCCATTATTTACCTATATCTGAGGAAGCCTTGCAATTCGCTTGTCCCTCAAACTCAAGCACTCAAACACCTGCTTGATGATTTAATGGTACAAGGCCCATCATGCACAGCTTCTAGAAGCTGCTGGTGTCCCTCAGCCAGTGTGCATTTTCTCAGAAATGATAATTCTGCAAATCAACTCAACGCTTTTCTCACGGACGCCATGCTGCAGAACGTGTCATTTGGGGCCCCAAAGAAACCCCAAACTGCCTCTGTAAATGACATCATCACCTTGGGGAATGGGAAAAAAAAATCGCCAACATCTGACTACTTTTGCACTGCAGCTGAATCACAGTTCAACAGGATCGCCGCTACCCACACACAAGTTTTTATCGAGCATTCTGACTGACGCTCCCTAAAGAAGTCGGGGGGTCAGGTGAGCCTCACCCGTGGCCCGAAGCTGTGACTGGCACCGAGATTTATGAGAGCGGTCACAGGGACCTACTACCTGCTGTCGGTGCTTCAGCCAAGTCGCCCAGACAACAGACAGCGTCCAGCTGTTTAACAGACGCTTCCAATCACAGGCTATAGGGACAGCACAATATGAACGGCCCACAGCATTCAGGCTAAGATGCTAACCGACATCTCCCTACAGGACAGTTACTTCAAAGAGTGTTTCAGGGCAACTGACACCAACTAACAGACATGCAGCCCAACTGGTAGACAACCTGGAGTGGTGCACATCAAATCAGATCAAATCAAATGAAACTTTGTTTGTCACATACACTATGACACTCGGGGCAGCGTGCAGCAAAACGCTTGGCTGCCTAGCTCCAAGACTGTCAGGGGACATGCGTATAAAGGGGCAAGACATTAATCATTAAACGATTAACAATCACAAGGATCCATAGTGTGCAATTGGCACTAAAGTGAGAGGTGGTGCTTCAAAGGTGGGGGCCATGGTGGCCTGATGGTTAGGGGAGTGCATTTGTGATCAAAACGCTGCTGTTTGGTTCCCTGAACCACAAGGTACCACCCCCCCAGGCACCGGACTAGCCGTGTCACATTTTCACATGTAAGTTAAATGCAGAGCACACATTTCGTTGTTGTGCAGTGTGCTGTGGTGTTGACAATTAATCACTTTACTCACTTAAGAGTCTAAAGACTAAGCATTTACAAATGTAAACTGTTCATGTATGTGTTGAGCAGGCTGTTGGAACGCTGGCTATGTAGCATGAACTATAAAAATGGAAAATACACAGCTCTACAAAATAGCCAAAACTGAAAGGCACACAGCGTAAGAGTATCATATAAGCATCTAAATGTCAATTTTACTGGACTTATAAGAAAAAATTATTAAAATAAACAGCATAGGTGTTTCAGCCTGTCTGGTGTCTGTGACCGAAAATCCCCAGAAGTGTGACGGGCTGCAGTTGTTAGATGAGCATCCTGCTGGCAAGCAGGTGAGTCAGTCTGTGAGTGTCTGTCTGATTTCACACTGGGCCTGCTGGAAGCTTGGCTTGTTGTGGGAATGAGGCGACCACAGCGGCTGCGACGAGGCCCCGGGACTTGGAGGGGGCCGAACAAAAAAGGTGCAGCTTTTAACAAAAATAGGACACGCGGAAGAAGGGGACGGAGAAGACGAAACCAACACAAAGGTGAATGTGGACAAAGAGATAATCAGAGGGCAGGGTCACGTGTCTGCGGCAACAATTTCAGTTTCAACCCACAAAACCATCCAGGTAGGGAAGAAACACTAGAAAATGAAAGACTGTAGTGTCAAGGGCCAGAAGCCATTTGGTCTCTCTCTGTGACTCATCTTAGTTCCAGTTAGCCTGCAGATTTGCCCAGAAATTAATTGCCACAAAGACATCGCAGCATCACGACTCGATCCAGCAGAGGCTGAGGCCAGGCTGCCGTGGCAGAGCCTCATAGCTCCATATTAGTTAACTTTTAGAAAAAGAGTATGGATTTCGTGAGTGCACTGGGGGTGACAGCAGCAGAAGAAAATAAATAAATGAACACTTTTAAATAAATAAGCAGCTTGAAATTTGGCCAGACCTCTGGGAGGGAGGGAAGACATGGGAAATGTACAGTTTCATTTTAAATGTTCTGCTATCTTCACTGTGCAGTAGGAGCAGTAAGAGTCTAGCGAGGCGGAGGAGACCTTTATGAAAAGGCCTGCTTTATGTTCCCTCTCCCTACACACTCAGGGCAGGGAACGTCCACCTCTGAAGAGGCCTGCAAGTCCACCGTCTAATAATTTGTAAAAAGCAGGAGGCTTCTCTCTTTATGTCTTGATTAAACCTTAGCAGTAGATATTCATGATCATCATTTTCCTCGACAAAATGTCCCTGTCAAAGAAATACGAAGGCCATGGATTAAAAAAAAAAAAAGATTATAAAAATTCACCACGAACAAAAAGAATTCAAGTACTGTCAAGACCGGTCCCGTATCCCCGATACTGACAAAGGGAAACAGGGTTAGGAGATTCTGTGGAGCTCCTGTGGACTTCAGCCCTAACAAGGAGTGAAACCTGACCCCCCCTCCCGCAGCCCCCAAATGGCATTTGAAGTGGATAGACGCATGGAGTAGCATCTTATTAAGCACTGACTAATGAATGATTAAGCACAAATCGCCATGTTTAGCTCAAAGTTGGCCAGGTTTTTTTGGCCCGTGTGTCTGGAAACTTCAGTACAGGCAAAAGCAAAATAAAGGGGCATTTGAAGCACCTGGGCAGAGCAAATTATCAAGAACAAAGCACCTCCTTCATAAACACTCTCATTAAACGAGCAACTCAAATTACCACCATTTCAAAGTCAACGCAAGCGGGCGGCCAGGATGGCCTCAAATCAGTTTAAAACTTTATTTTTAGCTTCTCCGCCGTGAAGTGAGCTCGTGATGCACGCCGGTGTGTTGACTCTCATTATCTCTGCAACTGTTACCCATCCATCACCCTTCCAGAGTCTTCACTCCCAATCTCAGTGACATGGAGCAGTGCATTTACATATTTACACCTTACTGCAAACTGACTCTGCAGGCCCAGCCTGTCTCTGAGAGTTTAGTTACCACGGAGCACTATTATGGCAATTAAAAAGAGCTACCCAGTAAGAAACACAAATACAGGCAGGGGTGCCTCTGGATGCTGCAGCTTAGTCTGGAGAAGACAGCCAGTCACCACTCAGACACTGAGTACAAGTGCACAAGAACAAAACAGTGCCACCTGTGTCAGCTCTGCCAGTTGCAGCGATTGCCTGGTCACTCTAGTTCAGGGCTGCCCAATACGTCGCCTGCCATCGACCGGTAGATGGCGCGTCATTCATTGGCTGTTACACGCGTCATTCATTGGCTGTTAGCCTATCATCTGCCCTCCCTTTGGCATTTGCCACGTGATTGACATAAATGCCAGCCAGTCTGCTGTTGTGTAAAGCTTTCTTACATTAGGTTACTATACTGTAACATCTACTTCAATCCCTTCTCTTAGATAGAGATATCTTAGCATAGATAAGATCATCACAAGGGTCACCACGTAGGAAACACAAATGTATTGTGAGCTGATGCAAAACTCCAGCGAGAAAAGTGTCCCAGCTAGCCTTCCAATTTATATCTACTAAAAAAGGGATATAAAACAATGAGTCGGGGAGCCGGACCAAGTAAGGAACCATAAATGTAATCGGACTGTATTGTGCTGTAAGGGTTCCCAACATATACCGTATACTCAGTATATATAAAACATATATTTAGCATTTAGATCATTTTGACCTGGTCATTTTAAAGGTAGCTCACCAGCCAAAAAAGTGTGAGCAGCCCTGCACTGGTGTCTTGTAATGGCAGACCTTTGTACATTATAAACCTAGTAGGCAGCCAACTTTAAATGGGGGATTGCGGGTTGGGGGCGGTACTACGGAATCTAGTGTCGCATGAGAATAAATTAAACTAGTCTCTACCTTGCATTCCACAGTGTCGCAGCAAAGGTTACATGTGTGCACATAATGGCTGGCGATGGCATACAGTTTCACTATGTTAACGTCATATTTTGCCCAGAAAGGACTATTGGTATCAGGAAAGTAATCTTTAATAATCTTTGCTTTTAACTTATAGTATTCAACATATGCCAGTTCATATAATAAGACAGAGTTGCAGATAAATCAAAAATGTATTTCTTTGTCACTTTAGACTTATCTCCTTTGATGACATTTAGAACTAAATGTCACCCGTGTCTACAAAGAATATGACGATGTCAGTCAGGGCCTGGATCCTGCCGGTATGGTTCTGGGAATGTGGGGGCCCCTGTAGACCGCTTTGTTGGGGCCCCTGTAGGCTGTCTTGTCTGGAACCCTATTGATCACCTTGCTGATTGGCTGCCTCAAGTAGCGCAGACCGAGGGGTAAAGGAAACACACACTTCAGCCCCGGAGGTGGAACCCACAAATGAATTAAACGCGAATACTTCACAAGAAAATAGTGGCTTTTATGAGCTTTGGCTGGTCACGTCTGGCCACTAACAAAGCAGCAAAATCGTAATCAGAGTAATGAGCATGAGGGGTAGGGTTACTCTTTATTTCCACTTCCCATAATGCCCCTGTAAAACGACAGTGAGGCCGTACGCAAGCTCCAGCCTTTTTGCTGAATGAGATAGCAGATCGTATATACTAATTGGTGCTGTGTGAACAGACTCTCCAGAGGACTGTCGTGACCCTACTCAGAAACCTTGTTTTAAGGGGAATTTTTCATCCGCAAATTCTGCCTACATTTCACAGCCTCACACCTCATTGGCCAAACTGTGGTCCGCCAACCATATAGGCATCGGCTCGTCCGCATGACCTTCCAAAAAACTCCAGACAGGACTCCCGAAACAGCAGCTTTCGCTTGCTGTCGTTTGCTGTGTTTATTTCGGATCGCCCCCGTTCCCGACCTTCCAGAGGAACAAGAGAAAACAGGAATCAATTACCAGGCAGAGCAGCGAAGGATCCCCAGCTGCTGGTGCGTAGGCTGCCGGCGATTAAACACGGCACTGCCACAAACCGGCAGACGTCATCTGAGGAGCTGGAACGCCATTCATTTCCAAGATTAAGGCAAAATAAACTGACTCCTGTGTGATGATTCAATCAAGGTTAGGAAGCTGCGGAGGAACAAATGCATTAAAAACCTGGACGAGCTGCGATTCTTTTCAATGTCAGCCTCAAGGTCGAATCAGTAGGGCTCGCAGCAGTGTGCCGAATCTGAGTCAATCTGAGGCGGTGATTAATATCTCAGGGTGCGCGATATGAGCAAGAGTGAACGACAGGTTTTAAAAATGAGAGACTTGACAGGCGTGTCGTGCCTGTCAGTCTGCGGTATTACTCACATTACTGCATACGATTTCGTTCACATTAACCAGGAGGGCAGCCTTAGCTCTGATCCTGCCCACTAACACTGTTAGCATTAGCCTCAGATAGCCTTTGCTGTCTGCTAAGACCATTAGCATCAGCTCCATTTACGTAGCTAGCTTTTACCACGTCCTAAGATAGTTAGCTTTAGCGTCTCTCAAGAGAGATAGAGGTTGCACCGGATGAGCTCCAATAATGCAGGGGCACATTGTTAAGTAGTCCGGGGAACACGGAATGGGGTTTATGCGGACAAAGGAGGAGACCAGAGATGGAGATACGAGAGGGGACACGTCAGGGATTGCGGGCTTCGCATGGGACAAAAAGATCAAGTGACGGAGTTAGTGTTGGAATCGCGAGGGAGGAGCTGTGGGGTGAGTTTGGCTGGGATGGCAACACAGAGTATAGATAAGATTCCCACATAGTATTCCATTTCATTCAGTGCAAAACCAGGTTTAAATATGCTCATAACCCGTGTATAGTAACAATAAGCATTGAGGCAATACAAGACTGCTTAAGAGGACAGTCTTTTTCGTATTATGGCCATTAATAATGAGAGAGACTCACTGGAATGGTCAAAACCATCTCCAAAATGCAAATTATGCTCATCGCTCATCCTGATACCACAGTCCTCCAGTTTGGACAGTCCCTCAGCGAGAACTGCCTTAGCCTAAGCTTTCCATCAGCGTTAGAAACCTGCAATATAGAAGCTTCCAGAGGTCCACAAGCCTGTACTACTTAAGCATGTCTGGAAAGTGATTTTGGAAGCAGCACAAGAAACACAAAGAAGGATAATCCATGCTAGAAGTATGCTATGGAGGCTTTGCCCATGTCCCAAAATAGCCCTTTCCTTTTTATATACATGGTCAAAAAAATTGTCATAAATAAAACTGTGGAGCCCTCAGGGGTGTAATGAAATGTTTGACTTCCTCCCAGAGTGTCATGTCAACTTAACGTTCATTAAGATACTCCATGAGGATCTCACACGGGATCCGAGGAAGATACAGAACATCTTATTGGACAACTAAGACACAATTAATTCTGTATTTGTATCAAGTCATAAGCATGTAGGCAGGAGGTGGATTTCACCTTATCTGCATGCCGACTGCGTCAGAGATGAGCTCAGGATTTCAGATTTCAGCAGTGAAAGGGAACTTTCTAATCAGTCTAATCAGGGGGTATGAGGGCAGAACAGGGAGGAATGAAATGGCTAGTGATGAAGAGCAGATTGAGGAGATTCGGACATGGTGGAGCAGAAGTTCTGCCAATTTTGCCCCTTGAGAGAAATATCTAAGTTAGTGAAGTGTCCAGCTGTTTAAATGGGTTATGTACAGCAACAGGGGTTCTATGGTTCCCTGGTAGAGAGACATACCCTGAACCGTGTCACCAAACTGGGTGTTACAGCCTTGTGGCTTAGACCCAGATCACATGCATGAGGGCTACAGGCCTGTCTCATAACCACAGGAGCGCCCCCAAAAGGGTGCCATGAGGTACTGCAAGGCTAGCAAGGCTAAAAGATCAGATTCAGGAGGGCTCGCTGTAGCTGTACCTTCCAGCTGGTATGGGGGGCCAGAGAGAACACTAAGCTCAGCTAAGCATATGAAGTATGTTAGATAGAACCACGGTGAAATTGAAAGTGGGAATGTGTCTTAGTATAGACAGATTCGGCTCCTCTCCACTCATAGACTAACAGGCCCACCAGTGTGCTGGACGTCCTTCAGGATAATAAACATGCCCTGTATAAAACCTGAAGGTGCCTCATAGAGCCACAGGTAAGCTGTGCATAGCTTAGGCATAGGTGCCTGAAAACCACATTTATTCTCTACACTGCTACTACTGTCAAAATACAAAATACTGCAGTATTCATCATGCATTCCTTTACAGGGGATAAAGAGATGGCCTGCAGAGCTGTGTGCTGAAGTTCACCTGACCAAGACCTTCGAGGAGTGAAGATCAGGGTCCTTTCTGGTGCACAAAAACCCCTCACTCAGTGACCAGCAGTGGGCAGATGAGGGAGGGATGGTGTCCTATGCTTGGGATTAGCTCACCGAAGCGTTCCAGTTTCTCCGGTTTCAGTAATTCTGCGGTAAGTTGGCCCTCCCAGCTGCCGGACCGCGTTAGCAAGTCTGATTCATTCCGTTCTGAAATCGGGGGCAACATCGGATGTAATATACATCAAAACCGCACCCTGTTTTTTTAACATTGTGGTGGATTGTGGCTGCAGTTCAGTTAACTTCAACAAAGCCAGCACTACGCTTAGGGCGACACAAACTGCAGTTCCAACTTATTAGTCATTATTATTTATATGTTACCAGAATAAAACTAAGTCCTGTGACAGAGATGGCAATGGAGGTCACTCTTATGGGCAGGCGGCACCCAGTAGCTGGGCCATTTAATCTCTGATTGTTATGGCAAGTTCTACAGTGCAGATGGTGCCGGAGAAATGTGGTGCGTCCTACAGATCAATGCCAAAGTCAAAAGGCATCTTAGATGCTACCATTTATTAAGATTGGGCGTGATTGCAATGTGCAAGTATATGATAAATAAAAGTTTTTTCCCTGGCTGAGTGCGTCTTTTTTATTTGCTGAGTTGGTCTCTCCCTACCTGCAGTGATTTGGTACCTACGTACGTAGACGCGCACCGATGATGAAACGTGCAGAACAATCCCTGTAGCGGTGGTGTTAATGTGTGCCTAAAATCGAAAGGGTATATAGCTGATTATTTTTAATTTTAACTTAAAGCGAAAGCCAGAGAGAGGTCCTGAGACAGAAAAAAGCAATGATGAGAGTTACTCAAGTTAATGTTCAGGTTAAAATATTTAGCAAATACAGTAATCCCTTCACTTTCACGCATTTGACATTCGTGTTTTCAGTAATTCGCCAGATGGCTGTGAACAATTAAACAGGAATATTTTTGGAGCGTGCCGAAAAATCGTACATGAAGTGCTATCCAAAGTCAAAATTGAAAAAAAGATTTGTACAAGGACAAAGATTTGGATATGGATTATAGGGACATGTTCCTACTAATATTGTAGAAGTACTGTACTGATTAATACCAAAAAAATGGTTGCGACCGAATCGTGTGCTGGTGCAGCCAACTGCGAAAGCTGGCAGAACCAGTGCTGCCACTGGAGAAGTTGGTCTGGGGCCCTGCATATGTCAAGATGGAATTTTGGTTTTACCCATTAGCACCCAGTGCCTTGTTCCTCCACCTCTGCTAACGAGGCTTAATGATGCCTTCTGCAAGGCTGTTTTGTGGACTGTGGACCATGTTGGGAGAGGGCAGGAAGGACCATAACCCATTTAATCCCAAATTTTTCCCTGCAACGTAAGTGCATGTATTTCACTCCTTAGACCACTAACACATAATATGCATACTTTTCTTCCATGGTGGTTATATTAGCGACAATTGTTGCTGGTGGGATTAAACAGGTTAATGCAGACGGCCCGGGAATGTATTAGGAGGAAGAGGTATGAGGCGCATGGCATGCCACACACTCCCTTTGATACTGGCGATTCTCCAATACGGCACGGCTCCTTCTGCAGAAGCTGCTCCCTCCCACATAAGGTCCTCCTACTTGCTGAGTGCCATAATTACATTCTAGAATATAGAGGAACTACAAAAAAAATCCAGAGCGTCATGGGGAAGAAAGGAGAGCGTTGAGTTCGGGGACGCTATCTGGCCCTTCAAATTTGAGTACGGAAAAAAGGGCAAAAAAAATTCTATAAATTAAGTGAGCAATTATATCCAATCAGATATCTCAAGCTCTTCACCCTCTGTCTGTCACACAAGCCACCGTATGACTCAAAAAGTGAAGAAAAGAAATGTGACTGGAGGCTCAAGACGGAGGAGAAATCCTCACACTAAATTAAAGCATAGCGGCAGCCATTTCCCAACCACACTGGTGCATTCTGGGATTGTAAGAGCTAGAATGAGCAGGACGTCACTTCTGATCTGCTGTGATAGTTTTTTCTGCCCTGTCAGTTGTTGACATCGCTGCGTTTTATGACCGGTTTTCATATGTTCATCTTCCTGAATGCTCCTTTAAATTTGCACAGGAAAATTTGGGGAGAATTTTCAAAAGCTTATTCGGTTATATCACAATCTAATCATATGTGTGTATATATATATATATATATATATATATATATACACACATACATATATATACACATATACACTCACCTAAAGGATTATTAGGAACACCATACTAATACGGTGTTTGACCCCCTTTCGCCTTCAGAACTGC